>BJBW01010521.1:24889-39788 GCA_004320125.1 Scolopax mira | reverse complement strand
ACACCCCAACACAGACCAATAATCTTGGGCACTAGAGCATGCCCTGAAGAGCCATGTCTACACATTTCTTAAATACCTCCAGGGACAGTGACTCCACCACCTCCCTGGGCAGGCTGTTACAGTTGCCTGACCACTCTTTCAGTAAAGTAATTCTGCCTAATATCTAATCTAAATCTCAGATTTTCTGAGGGTTTAAGCAGCAGCACATTTTTGTGTGCATGGCAGGGGACCAGAAGCTCTCTGTTGAACGTGGGGCTGCTGAGTGCTGCAGTGCTCCCCACGCTTCCTTGAGCAGGTCTGCAGGGCTCTTCCACTCTGAACCTCCTCCTATGATGGCCTGTGGCAACCAGGAGGAGACGCCTGCTGTTAAGTTTCCCTCCCTTGAAAGCAGTATAATGATTTTCCTAACATTAGACCAGCACGAAGATATTGCCACCAGTAGGTATCTCAAAATGGTATCCAACAGATGAGAACAGATAAAAGAGCGTTGCTGTGGTGCGATAAAAAAACCCAACAACCCACCTTGTCCTCTGTAGTTCTGTATATTGTGTGCATGCTTGGTTTCCTTGGAGCCCAGAAATCTGATGTTAAAAAGACGTCACACAGGCATGTGTGTGCTCCTGTTTCAAACCACTTGTTCACAGCAGAAAGGAAATGTGCTTCGGAAAGATTTATTCTCATTAAAAGAAATAAGTTTTTTGGGGAAAAAATTGTGTTTGGCAGCCCGCACCATTTGATTGCTGTAATAGTAGTGACGGCAGTAATCTATTTTTTTGCCTTGCTGGTAAATGGAAGCATCCAGCAAAGATAAAAGGTTACCAGCTGGGATAACTATCCCCTAATTAGTACTGCAGATTTTGGGGGGAATTTAGAAATAACGTGATGCAGCCTCTTAAGTTTGTTATAAATAAGATCAAATAGGAACAAGCAAAGTACTCAATGTATGAACTGCAGCACCTAACCTGAGAGGGCTGATCAGCCTTTCAGAGCAAAACACTGTTAGACTTCATTGAGCTGGGAAGAAAAGCAGCGTGTTCTGAGAACCACCATTCACAAAAATCAATCCAGTCTTGAGCTTCTTACTTGCATCAGATGCTCCTGAACTAGTTGTTCAGGGTACATGGCCAGTGTAGTTACAGAGTGCAGAGGTACCAAAGCTAATTTTCACTTAGGTGACTCAAGAACTGGTAACAAATTAGGTATAGGAGGACAGGGAGCCAATATTCCTAGTTGATTCTCCCAAATACTGTTTAATTTTGTTAAGAATTTTACTTAGAAACTATGAATTATGAAGTATGAAGAAGAAAAATTCCCACAGGGGAGTGTCACTACTCTGGGAGAGATGTTTAAAAAAAATGAAGCAGTTTAACTTAACTGTGGATGGAAAACTCTGACAGCTCAGGAGCTGTGCATAAGCAGATCAGATGCCTGTGCCTTGGGGGAGCAAGTGCTCAGGAACGGGTCAGTGACAGCTTCAATGGTCTGCATTCAATGCTTGTGAGAGCCCACCCTGGCTAATAAATCACAAAGTCGCCTCTGCCCATGCCCCCCGAGAACTGTTGTCAATATTTTGTTAGCAAGTGCCTGCAGCTTTCCCAATGCAATCAGCTGGTGTCAAAAGCTGAAAGCCCAAGGGTAACCGTTCCCAGAAAGGAGACATAGGGCAATGGGGACAGTTTTTGCATTGTCATCAAGCTGCTTGTCTGGGCAAATGTCTGGGAAAACTAACTGCTGTGTTCCTGAAACTACCTGGACTAGCAGAAAGGCAATGTAGACAAGAAGGAACAGGGTTTTGGAAGAGTCTGTACTAATTTCTTCCTTTACTCATCTCTTCCTTTGTCCCCACAGGATTATTTTTTTTAATTGGTATCCTTGCACTTAAGTTTGGCTCATTTATCATCAGCAAAAACTTCTGGAGGAGTAGATAAAAGTCACTGCTGGGCAAAGCAGTTGAGTGACATTCAGGGTAGGGTCAACTGCCAAAGCACTACTTCTAACCTCAACAGCTTCTTCATACTTTTTGGGATCAGAGGGTGTGATTTAGGTGTTTGGAGCACAGCTTCAGCCCAAAAAACTTGTGACTGCCCTCCTGTTTTATCATCTCAAAGCCAGCAACAGTCATGCAGGAGATGCTCAGGGTGATAGACCCTGGAGGCCATGAAGAGGCTGCAGCAGCCATGGCTTAGTTGCCTCCCTGCATGCTGGTAAAGTCATGGAGACCAAGACTTGTGGCTCCTTGAAAATTATTATTCTTCATACATGTTTGGGGAGCAAAGATCAGTCTGGACTGCACTGCAAAATATCTTTGAGCCTGCTTGTCATCAGACCATATCTCTGAGTGCTAATCAGAGCATCCTCTTCTAAGTCTGGTATATTTAGGCTGTAAGTAAGGTGAAAAAGATTTTGGTGAAGTCAGGTGAAAAAGAGACAGGAAAAATGCCTCTTGGCATGCCTTACTGGAGAAGTAAGGTGAAAAAGATTTTGGTGAAGTAAGGTGAAAAAGAGACAGGAAAAATGCCTCTTGGCATGCCTTACTGGAGAAATAAGGTGAAAAAGAGACAGGAAAAATGCCTCTGAAAAACCAACACAGCAGAAAGGGGGGTTCTTGACCCCACATTTAGGCTAGCAGTTCTCAAAGTTTTGTCCAATGTATCATAACACCAAAGGACAAGGGGAGGCCGAGGCAGAGAAAATGTGGTGAAGCATTTCAAAGGCTGTGAGCAATCTCCATGCAGAGTGCTAGGTCAGCCCACCTCATTAGGAGACCTGGTTTGGGTTTCTTTTTGTGCCAGTGGTGCTACAGAAAGCTGAGCAGATTAGAAACTCCAAATTCTTCAGGATTATATGGATAGAGTGATTCTGTGATCGACACCTGTAAATCAATACTGGCATTTACTGGCATTTATACCATTCTACATATAACAGGTTCTGTCAACTGTGCTGTTTACTCAGGAGGCACTGGCTTTTTGCATGTGTCTGGAACAGTGTCATCACGAATATGGAGAATGTATATACTGTCCCAGGGTGGATGGTTGTCTTTGCCTGAAACTGGCCCCAATATCCACTGAGAAATTAAAATCCCTGGCTACTCCTCTGGCAGAAACAGCCAAGCCCATGTTGTGCTGATAAGTAATATCACTTACTATATAAGAGTCTGCTTCAGTGGTCCTCTTTTCTTCCAGAGAGTGATACTGCACAGAAGGGCTGTGATCAGCTCACGGACTTCAACTACTCCAAACCATACCTGCTTCATGCACCCCAGACTGTCCTGTTGCTGTAGAAGACACTCGGTGCTTTTCCCTTTAGACCACCCCAGGCAGGAGTGTAATTTTTTCCTTTTTGGCACTGAAGGAGTAAAAAAACCCCAACCAAACAAAAAACCACACAGCATCTATGACCCAAAACAGGACAACCTGGCTGTCACTGTTGACATGATTTAGTAGTTTAGACTGGGCTGGCCATTAAACAAATGGCAGATGCTTTCTTTAATGTAATAAATAACAGAATACATTTAGCAGAATAAATGCAGTGAAGGATCCGATCTTATTTTTTAAAAGGACTTTCTTAGTCTAAACTATGGGTTAGCCAAAGCTTTACTTTTGAGACATTTAAAATAATAAATAGTGAGTAGTTTTTGTGACCTCCTACCTCAAAATAATATTGACAAACAGAGAACACCTATCCACCACAGCATAATTGTTTCTTATTTGGACCCATAGAAATAAGTTCAGCTTGACAGGCAAACCCCTGCTATTGATGTCTCTGCCAAGCAGGACCTTCAGGTACTGAATTAGGCAAAACAGAAGTTATCTGTCATCAAGACCTTCTGTACTACATGCTTTGTAAGTTTAGCCTCATATTAGAGGATCATACTCCATCCAGAGCTTAATGTCTTATCTGTAGAAGAAAATATGTGCTAGGGAAAAAAAAGTAAAAAATATTTGGGGATTTATGAGATTTCTGTGATTTGTCAGGAAACTCTTGTGTTCTTCCCAGTTAAGTGTAATTTTGCTGTGATGGTGGGCGTTAGCATCGTTGCAAAAAAGGACGTGTCTCTGCATGTGTAAATCAAACCCCTGCATTGCAGTCCCATGCCCTGTTTGATGTGGGTCAGGTTACTGCCATGGTTCTAAACATGCTGACATCGTTCTAAACATGTAAAGTTATATGTGTATGTGTAATTTTAATCATACATTGCTACATTGATTTATGCAACTTATAGGAACAATAGTTTGACTGACATGTAGGGTATTTTGGAACTTTGTATTTATAGCTGAAAATAAACAAGTGAGAGCAGTCACCAAAATAGAGAAGTGTTTTTCTTTAAAAAAAAGGAAAGTCAGTTTTAACCTGGACTTCTTGTCCTATTAGTCATTCCAGAAAAGTCAAAATGTATTACCTCCTTTATGATTACCTGCATGAAATTGCATTATTAAAGTATTTATGGCTTTTCAGTTACAACATCACCTTTAAAAGCTACTTCATATAAACACACCACCTGCAAAAATTAAAAATTCTAAGTAAAAGGAGTACCACCATTACCATAACTTAACTGAAGTGTAATTTCATGCCAAAGGTGGAAAAAGAAGTCTCACTTGTCTATATTTAGGAAAATAAAATTAGAATTCTAGCCACTTCTATCTTGATTTCTTCTCATCTTTTGCTATTAATTGGAACAAATTTGAAAATTAGTGCTTTGAACTAGACTTCAAGCAAACGTACTGTTCAAACTCCTAGGGCTTGGGGATAATTTTGGTAGTGTTCCAACAAGCTATCCACAACCATTTTTTATTTATGAGTCTGCCCTGCTAACAGCAAACAGAGGAAATAATTTCCTAATTTACACATCTTCATTTACACACACATCTATTTTGCATGTACCTCTGTACTGTCAATTATTGTATATTGTTCTTCATCATACCCTCATCTCTTTCTTGTTTTGTCCTTTGTCATGTACACTAGAATGTCTCACAAGCTACCCATTTTATTCTCTTCATGTAATGTGCTTCTCATTTACTGCAAATATGGACTTGCTTGTCCATTCCGAATCAATTCTCACCTGATCGATAGGAGATTAACCAACGATAAATGTTTGTTTCACCATTGGAAGAGACATCTGCGATCTAATCTCTTACCATAACGGTTTGAATTGACATGATTATTTTAAAATGACACATAGGCGATTCTCCTTTCCAGGATTTCCAGTATAAACACTGGGGTTTGTTTCCCAGATTTAGTTAGAGATTTAGCAGAGAGCAAGAAGCTTTATTTCTTGCTACGGTTCCCCTAGGAAGAAATGGCATAAAGAAGGCTAAGATAAAGGCTTTTAAAATGGTGCAAGATTTTTATGAGAGAAGAGGGAGTCGCAGGACTATGTGCCACAGTGCCCTCCAAAATGGTGTGTCCTTTAACACATGGACATGTATGCAGGTGGATGTTTCCACACACATACAAACCGATGCCCAAATCCTCTTTCCGCAGCCTGCTGCAATACAGCTTCTGCGTCACAAACAAATGGGAAGCGCAGTATGACTGCCAGGCTGCTGCACATATTTTTGGCTTTCTCTGATTTGCTCTGTTTTTAATGACGGGGTGGGGACACACACCTGACATGCTTGGTTGGGTACAGTAGCATCTTTTACACAATGAAGCCCCACGGTTCCTTGCATGGCCCTATAGGAAGGAAAGACGAGCATCGCTGGAATGCAGCCAGCTCTCAAGTGAAGATTAGCATCCTGGAAACAGCAAACATGGGTAGCTGCATGCTCCTGAGTCATAGAATCATAGAATCATAAAATCATAGAATCATAGAATCATAGAATCATCTGGGCTGGAAGGGACCTTCAAAGGTCATCTAGTCCGACCCCCCCCCCAGTCAGCAGGGACACCCCCAACTAGACCAGGGGGTGCCCAGGGCCACATCGAGCCTCACCTTGAATGTCTCCAGGGAAGGGGCCTCAACCACCTCCCTGGGCAACCTGTTCCAGTGCTCCACCACCCTCATTGGAAAGAACTTATTCCTAATATCCAATCTAAATCTGCTTTTCTTCAGTTTAAACCCATTGCCCCTCGTCCTGTCACTGCAGGCCTTTGTAAACAGGCTCTCCCCAGCCTTCCTGTAGCCCCCTCAAGTACTGGAAGGCCGCTATTAGGTTCCCCGGAACCTCCTCCGAATCCAGGAGCTCAGTGCAAAGCCGGTGGTATGCTCTCAGGCTTTGCTGACACCGCTGAACAGAGCAGAGCAGGGCCCGTGTCCCGGTCCTGAAGTCAAAGAGTATGGCAATCTGTGCATCTCTGCTACTGATGGGTAGCCTCCACAACATGTACTCTCTCTTGAGCCCTCCCTGAGCAACATCTGGAATGGTTTGCACATGTTGAAGATGGGGAGGGACTCTTTATTAGGGAGCGTAGTGGTAGGACAAGGGGTAATGGTTTTAAACTGAACAAGGGGAGATTTAGATAAGCGATCAGGAAGAAATTCTTTAGTGTGAGGGTGGTGAGACACTGAAACAGGTTGCCCAGAGAAGTTGTGGAGGCCTCATCTCTGGAAGTGTTCAAGACCAGGCCAGTTAGGGCTTTGAGTAACCTGCTCCAGGTTGCAGATGTGCCTGCCCATGGCAGGGGGAGGTAGAACTAGATGATCTAGAAAGTCCATGTCCTCCCCATCTCTTTTACTAGTGTAGGTGCAACCAGGGAAAAACAGCACGAAGAGTTATTGGATTTGACCTACAGCAACCCAGCTTGAGGTTGAAAGTGATGGGTTGCTCATCATTAAGATGGGCTCCAGATTTCTCTTCCAAGGGTTCATATAGCCTCTGTTTGCCTTGGGGCTGTACTTTGCTACATGTCCCCCACCTGCAACAGGACATGAGTATAGCATGTGGAACACCTCCCTGTTCATGAAGGGGGACCTCCACCAGGTCTGTGACATGGGGGAATGACATGGTGGAAACGTCTGCCCTGGCCCTTTTCGTGCAGGATGGATGCAGACCTGGCTTGTGCAAAGACGTCCCGCTACTTCCTAAGCCTGGGAGGTCACAGGCTGAGCGAATGGTGAAAATGGCAGCAGCAAGAAGCTCTGTTTTCTGAGGTGCTGAGTTAACACCTCCAGCATGACCCTCACAGAGAGGCTTAAGAGCCACCCTGTAGGCTATTTGTTGTATAAGTGAGTCCTAAGCTTGAGAAACAACATAAAGCAAAGAGTAAAGGTAAATGTTTTATTCAGAGGAAGAGAAATTATCTGCTGATAGGGGGTCATTGTCAATTTAAATGCTCCTTAACTAAGGCCCATGTATTATACTCTCCTGTGTATTATACTCAGCCTTCCTTGTCAAATGTGCTTAACTGCTGTATTTTATCAGCCCAAACTGGAGTCAGGTTTTCTGAAAATTTTGCATTCAGACTTACTGACTTTATCAGCTGAACACAGATTGTATTTCCCCGAACTTATGTAAAGGATATACAATGCATGGAGTTTGCAGTCGATCAGCAGAGCAACAATGACACAGCAACAAAGGGAAAAATTTTCCTCCATGCTGGATAAAGGCCACTGTTTTTTAAGAAGCCTTGCTATGGCAAAAATGACACAAAGAATTAGAAAAAGCTGTGACGAAAAATAAAGGAGGCAAAACACTAAGAAGACCAGCTTGATCTGGATTGCTTTAAAGTAGTCTACTCAGCTTTTAACATCAACAGAGCCCACATCTGAAGCCAGGGCGAGATGTATGAAGATGCCAGGCATAAGCAGGGCTCCTTTCTGACCCTCATGCATTTCTTCTCCACAGGAACCAAAAGGCAAGGAGAGGAAATGTGTGGGACTGATGGGTGCCAGGACCTCTCAGCAGTATCTTCGTGGCTGACCCAGCCTTGGCCAACCCACAACAGGGAGAAGGAAGAGAAGCTGCTTGTAAAAATATCAGAATGGCTCATATGGAAGTCTGCACAGGAGAAGATTTACATGGTGTTTCTCAGAACCAGGGAACACATTAGCTTTCACTGAAAGACTCTGAATGCAATGAAAATTATTCTGTTTTCTTGACTCATCTGCACTTTCCTCTGCAACAGAATGAAGCTTTCAGTGGGAAAAAGCAAAACCCACTTTATAAAAAACCAACTTATTAAAGTACTATTGCCTTTAAAAAAGGCTTTCACCTCTTCAGCTTTATGCCTTACAAAGCCTAACATTTGAATTGAAAGAAAGTCATTGAACTCACACAATTGCATCACGTGGTAGAACTTGTTATAAATCTCATGTCAACAATTGAAGAAAATAAATAGGCAGCATCTTTCTAGACTTTCTGAACATAATTTAGATACTGTAAATAGCCTATTTTCAAAAAAGCTTTTATTTTACAAACCACTAGTATAATTCTATTAACCAAATAGCAGAACAAAAGTTATAAATATTCATCATCATGGCAAAGAAGCAAAATTTAACATCACTTTCACCCTATGTGGAATTTAAACTATTCTGCTAATTTATAGAATTAGGCCCTTATATTTTCCAAAGAGATTTCAGAAACACCACAAGAGAACCTGTGCATTCATACATATAGGAAAAAGAAAGGAAAATCATCTTTATGTATGTGGCAGCACTGTTTCAAGGATGACTGGTGTTTGTTGTGCTTAGAAATGGCTGCCTATGCCAGTTCAGAGCTACTCTGTAGTCTTGCATGAATGCATAACTGCATTAGTATGTCTAGGTTACACTAAATTTTGGTTATAGTTCACTAATGATACTAAATTACTCTTTTCCAGAATTGGAAGATATTTTCTGAACTAAAAGGCAAAAGCACAGACAACTCTGACTCAGAGTCTCATTGAAAAATATCAAGTCATTTATTTCTACTTCTTTGCTTCAAATGTGATTCAAATTGATAGCAAAGCCCTTTGCTCCTAATTATTATGGCAACTCAGGTGAAAAGTTTCAGCTTCTATCTCCCCTTCAGTCAGCACAAAGGGAATGAGGTGACTAGCAGCTACCTACCATCACAGGAGTCACAGTGTCCCTCCCTGTCTCCAGACGAGCAAGTGCTCTGCATTTGCCACAAACTAATGTGTCAACGGGTGGTTCTGCAAAGTTTCAGAGGAGATCTTTCCCCCCCCAAAATATTGGCAAAATCCCACAGGCACTTAAGACATAGACAAAAGGGAGTTGTCATTGATTCATAGGCTAGGAAAATCAGCATAATGTAAATTTGAAAATTAGATACACTGCTATCAAAGACTATAATTTAAAACATTATTAAATTCACTGATGTGACTTTTTCAGTAGAAAATTGCAGTCTGGTTTATATCAGATTGGAAATTTAATACATCTGCTGTTAAGTATCTAGAAAGCATTGCATAACTTTCATCCATGAAGAACAGAGCCGGAGTAAAAGCACTAGAAGATGAAGGGAAACCTGCGACAGGGGTGTTGCATGGCAACTGAAAGCTTGGCTCTGCCAGTCGGTGGCAGTTCTTTGTACTTTAAACTCTATGGCAGGGAAATTAGTCATTAAAGCGGATCTCAGATGGATGACTCTTAATTTCTGAAATACAGCTGAAGCGTGGCTGTACACAAAAGCTTGCTTATGAAAACATCTCTTTTTGAACACAAGTGTGCTTTGTGAAGAGCTGGAGATTAAAAAAAAACACACCAAAACAACAGAAAAGAAACGTCTGGTGCACCTTAGTCAAAGAAGGCCTAATGCTCCTTTTCCCTAACCACAAATGACTGAACATGTAGTCCTGTTTAGACCTCACACAACATTCAATCTGTCCTTAATTTTAGAGAAACAATACTTTTTCTGTTTGGAAAACAAAATATACCGAATAAAATTGCTTGGCCCCAAAATTATGTTGGTTGTTTTGTTTTTTTTTTAATTTGTTCCGGTAATCAGACAGTCCCATGGAAGATGAAATATTATTACATATGTATTTACTTATTTTTCCACAAAAGTTCCATAAATTGCAATGGGCTAAGGCTTGCTTGTAAACATCTTTTCCAGTGGCTGATCTGTTTTAACAAAAAGCATAGATAAGCAAGAGAGGAAGGTCTTTAAAATGACTTGCTACTCTCCTTTTGCTACTAAGGATCAAAACCTGGGAGCTGCATTATATTTTCTATGTACCCCCTTGGCCAGGGATCATATTTATAGAGGGGTTGGGACCTGCTTGGTTGGGAAGGTGCTCCTATGCCAGGTTACTGTGCGGCCATGTTTCTCCTGCATGGGGCAAATTTAGGCAAATCCCCACTGGGAGGAAATTGTGCAGAGAATGGCTGAATCTCAGGTCCTTCTTTTAAGATTTGAAAATGTTCCTAATATAACAGTGAAGACTGCTAGAAGGAAGACTAAGGCATGGTCATTATTGTGCAGAAGACAAGATCAGTTGCGTCCTTTCTCCAGCCTTTATCATGGGTTTCATGGTGTTTGCTGTTTGATTTCAGCACTGAGTTTCTGGAATCTGGTTGTTTCTGTAAATTATATTTCTGTTAACAACATATGGGTCACAACAACCCCATGCAGCACTGTACGCTTGAAGAAGAGTGGCTGGAGAGATGCCTGGAAGAAAAGGACCTGGGGGTGTTGGTCAACTGCCAGCTGAACATAAGCCACACCTTGAGTACTGTGTCCAGTTTTGGGTCCCTCAGTACAAGAAAGACATTGAGGTGCTGGAGTAGATCCAGAGAAGGGCAAGGAATCTGGAGCACAAGTCTTATGAGGAGAGGCTGAGGGAGCTGGGGTTGTTCAGCCTGAAGAAAAAGAGGCTGAGGGGAGACCTGAAACTACCTGAAAGGAGATTGTAGAGAACTAGGGGTTGGTCTCAAGTCACAGGTGATAGAACAGGAGGAAATGACCTCAAGCTGTGCCACGGGAGGTTCAGACTGGATATTAGGAAAAAGTTTTACACTGAAAGGGTTATCAAGCATTGGAATGGGCTGCCCAGGGAAGTGGTTGAGGCACCATCCCCGGAGGTATTTAAAAGATGGGTTGACATAGTGCTTAGTGATATGATTTAGTGATAGTTTTTATCAGATTAGTTAGGTTGATGGTTGGACTAGATGATCTTAAGGTTCCCTTCCGACCTAGACAATTCCATGATTCTATGATTTTTGGACACAGCACATGTCCAGAGGTAAACCTGTGTGTACCTGGAGAATGCAGGTGGCAGTGAACAGTGAGCATAGAGCTCTGCTTTAGTCTCAGACACTACACAGATGCTGTTGCACACATGTGGTCTTTTATATTTTAATTCCAAAAGCTTTAAGCTGCTGAATTCCCAAAGATGAAGTTGGTAGCGGGAGCTAAAGACAAAGCAGCATGTTCAGAGAGAGGCCCGGGGAGATGATGTGGGGAGCTTTGCCAAGAGTAGGCAGGGAGGTGGTGGCAGAGAGCTCAGAAGAACCTGGGACATTTAGGTATGAATACAGTGAAAGCAGAAAAAAGATGCGTGAAAGACTTAGATTTGATTTACTGATTAAGTAAGTTGAAATGTTTATAAATGTTCACACTGTACCATCTTAAATTTCAAATGTGGCAGACCTGTGTCTGCCTTCTCAGTTTATTTCCTAACACCTCCTAAAATTTCACATTTCACAGAGAAACGACTTTGTTCTCAGAGATCTCCAGTTGAAAATGTTCACGCATGCTGTAGAAAGAGAGAGACTGGGTCCATGCCAGGGTTTCACCAACATCCTTACCATGAGGAAGCCATGCGTTTATGCAAAAATATGGAACTTGAGGAAAGCAAGTCCTTGCAAGGAGGGACAGCTGGAAGTGGGCTGCATCTCCTTCATCTGGGAAGGCTGACAGTTTAAGCCCAGCAGTGCAGAGGCTGCTCTGGTAGTTGTGACTGTGTCCATGGGTCTTGGTCACTAAAGTCACTGAGATACCCGTGGAACTCCTTCCTTAGGATGCTTAGATCTGAGTGTAGGAAAACAGTTTGGTTTAGATCGTGGCTGCCTTTTTGAAATAAAACAATCTGCATCTATTTAGTAGGTTGAAATTAGTCTAAGCAGATTTTGTTTCCTGCAAACAAAGCAAAATACAAAAAAAATACAGCAAAACTGCATTCTTGTTAAAAAGTTTAAAAAAGTTTTTTTTAAAATGTAACAGTCTCAGGTGCTGTGTAGTGTTGTGCATTCTGGTGGTGTGTGTGTTTAACTTTTTTGCCAAATGTAGTATCACTGAACTCAGAGAGCATATTCTCCAGGTAAAGATACATATGTATTACTCAATCGTGCTTTTGCCTGTAGATATTTTCTCATATTAAAAAAAGTACCTTAGTTTTAAAATTATTTTAAGTTTAACTTCATTTATATATTTTTTTAAAATTACTCTGTTATTAATTTAAAACAGCATAAGTTTGATTTTAATCACAAATCTCATTTTAAGTAAATAGTTCCAGCCTGGCATTTGCAAAACCCTGAGAATGCTTTTCCAGTGGGAATATTCATATGATTTTTATTTTACTTTTCGGCAGCTTTCCACGGATTTAAAACAACAAGTAATTCCCTAAGCAGAAGAATTTTCTACAGACTTGTGTTCCTTCTTGTTTAAGCTATCCCTCTTCAGTTCTCTGGCTCGCTCCTCCTCGGCAAGAACCAGCAAGCACTGTCACCAGCCGGGAGCGGTGTGCCTGTGGCTTGGCTGCCAGCTGCTCCCAGACAATACATAAACATGTGGATTTGGATTGCTTTTCTGCTAGTGGGAACACTGATTTGGGTCCCTCTTTTGCTTGCCTGCGGGCGTCCTCAGAACCTGCAAGAACTCCGCTGTCCTCAGCTCCTTCACATTTGGCTGAAAAGCCAAATGGGTTCAAGAAGCATTGTGGAAAACTGGCAGAGACCTGATGTGACTGCCTAAAGCTCACTTTCTTGAGACAGCTAACAAAAACCTAGTGCTATCCCTTTGGAAGCAGGGAGTATTTACTATAGCAGACAAGAGGATGAAAAATGGTTAACTTGCACTGACATTTAATTTACCTAGAAATAGGAGGAGAAAAATGAGGTGACAAGTGGAAAATCAAGTGAACTTGAAGGACTGAGGATATTGTGGAATGGAGTAGGGGCAGCTGAAAGTATAGAAAGTTGTTGATAACAAATAGTAAAGGGGAAAGGAGTCCTGCACCTGGAGAGGAGTATGTTGGAGAGGTTTGGTTGGTTTTCCATCCCCTTTGGGACTTCCCTTTGCTGACATTCAGAGAAACTTTCCATGTCTCACTGAACACAGAAGGAAGTTGGGAATATGGACAGAAAAACATGATTGTTTTCACCCTCTGCACAGTGTCGGTCAAGGCAAGGCTGCTCTGATGGACACCCATGGGCTTCCCAGTCATAGCATTGGGTTTACCTTTTTTCCTCTTTTTTCCCCTTCCAAAATAAACAACTCCTGTTCACTCTTTACCCACTGACCTTGTTTTTGGTGATTTTAGGCCATTATTTAGTAAATCTGGCTTTAGTGAGCCTGGTAAGCCTGGGAATCTTCTCTGTTCTCACTGTCTTCTGATGTTCTTCATCCAAGAGGAGTTCCCAATACATCCCTTTCCCCATGTGTGACATCTGGCAGTTTCTCCTGCTGTTTTATTAGTGGAGTTCTAGCTTGTTGTCCATCCACTTTTCCCCTTCCATTGCTCCCAACATCTGGCAATTTCTCATTTTGCTATTATATTCTCATATTTGTGGGCTACTTGGCATACAGGAGAAGGGTGAGGGCATTCTAGCTGCTGCCCCCTGTTACTGGGAGGGGAACTGTGGAGAAGAGGGAGCCCAGCTCTTCTGAGAGAGGCACAGTGAAAGGTGAATAGTTGTGAGTTGCACCAGAGGAAATGCTGGCTGGACATAGGGAAAGAAAGCTTCCCAAAAGGATGGTTAAGCATGGAAACAGGCTTCCAGGAGCAGTGGTGGATCAAACCTCCATAGAGGTATTCAACACTTGAAGGGACAAGGCCCTGAGCAACCTGATTTAATTTTTAAGTGGCTTTTGCTGCCCTTTTTAGCTGGTCAGCTAGCCAGGCCAGTCAAGCATTCTAAGTATCCTCCTCTGGATTTGCAATAAGCAGATTTATTTGTCTTTTGTAATCAAGATTTGAAAAGCAGTTTTACCTCCAGCAGTATGATAGCAGTCAGTTGTCATCTAGACAAGCGTGCTGTCGAAAAAAGGCATCCATATAAACAGAGAATCATTGACTTTTTACCGCCCCTGTATTGTGACTTTTCATAGCTCCAGTTCACTATCCAGTTCACACAAAAAAGCAGATCACTGCCAATTTACGATGCAGTTACTCATCAGGCACACAGAGAATAAATGTCAAATCTCCTAACGTCTAAAGGCTCAAACAGAGCCCGTAATCTGTACCCCGAGGGGCCCCAGAACTTGTCACACATGCCAAGAAGATCAGGCAGGTGAAGGCTTGGGATTCAGCCGAGCAGTGAACTGGGTGAGAAACAGGCTCCTCAGTGAATGAGAGAGTTGATTAGGGAATGAATCACTTAGGGAGAAAGTTGTGCAATTAAACATAAATTTGGCAGCAAAACAAAAGGCAGAAAGAGAGAATGAATGCAACAATCAATCAATAAAGTAGTGAATCAATTGTCTAGCTAATAAGATAGTTAATTATGCAGAACAAAGCAGGCAAGGCAGTGTACTTGGTCATTTCTCTCCAACAAATCTCCCCAGCATATTTCAGTCACTGCATCATTTACTTTAGCTAATTATTGTTAATGTAAGTCCCAATTGTTTGACCTCCAAATTAGTATTCTCCTTCCTGTAGTAATCTTTAAAGACAGTAGCTGTTTCTAGACTGCTACGTTCTGCTTCTTATATTGTTTCAGAAAGGCAACAATCAGCTTATGATCTGGGAGAATTAGTATTCTGCTCCATCTGAAAAAGCAGTACTCAACTATCAGCGTATT
>BJBW01010521.1:0-24799 GCA_004320125.1 Scolopax mira | reverse complement strand
TCCACTTTCAGAACACTTTGTTATGTTCTTGAAACAACCCTCTCTATTTCCTCCCCATTTACTGTGTCCAGTTTTGGGCTCCCCAGTTCAAGAAGGACAGGGAACTGCTGGAGAGGGTACAAGAAAGGACCACAAAGATGATTAAGGGCCTGGAGCATCTCTCCTATGAGGAAAGGCTGAGGAACTTGCGTCTTTTTAGTTGGTAGAAGAGAAGACTGAGGGGGGATCTGATCAATGCTTACAAATACTTTAAGGGAGGGTGTCAGGAGGACGGGGCTGGTCTTTTCTCAGTGGTGCCCAGTGACAGGACAAGAGGAAATGGGCACAAACTTGAGTATAAGAAGTTCCACCTAAATATCTTTACTTCTTTACTGGAACAGGCTGCCCAGAGAGGTGTCTCCTGCTCTGGAGACATTCAAAACTCGCCTGGACAAATTCCTGTGCAACCTGCTCCAGGTGGACCTGCTTTGGCAGGTGTGGGTTGGACTAGGTGATCTCCAGAGGTCCCTTCCAACCCCATGTGATTCTTTGATTCTATGACTGTACAAAATAGCAAATTAGGTAAAGAACTGTCAACTCAGTGTCCTTCCATCCTAAAATGATCCAATACATTGTAATGCAGGAGGCAAAGAATACATGGATCAGTTGCCTTGTAGAAGAAGATAGAGGTGGTAGATTTTCAGAAACTAACTGAAGTTGGGACCACACCTACGTGGATAACATTTTTGTCTAGGTTCTATCTGCATTATTTGTCCTGAGCACTTCTACTGTACTCTTGTGATCAGCATCCACATAGTAAGCTGCAAGACTGGACAGTTTTGGACAAGATCCATTAATTATCTCCATGCCTTGGTTGTGAGTTTGATTTAGCTTTCACTGTTGGAGCTGAATATCAGTAAACCTTGAAGATGCCTGAACTCTTTAGTTTTTTTCTCCTGAAGTTCTGAAGGCCTCTTAAGCTGTGCCTCTGGCCACCTCCATGCCCCCCACTAGAAAGAGCTAAGCTACTTACTACCTATCTCACACCCAAGCCTGAAATAAGTCCTAATTAAGCTTTCCTTTTCATCGAAGTCCACAGAGACCCTGGTCCCAGGCCAGTTTCTCACCCCAGAATCCAGGTCTGCAGAAAATGCAGTTCAGGTGGTGCTTCCTCTGTTCAGATCAGCAGTTGTGGTCTGTTGTCCATCTGCATCCAACAACCCTGCAATGTAAAATACAGAAATAATCCTGCCAGTAAACTTCTGTGGAAAGATTAATCTGAATTTGAAGTGATGTAGAACCAGTATTGTCCTTGAATCTATGACTATTAACACTCAGTTGAGTTATGAATAGTAGTTTCCAGGGCTGGTTTTTGATTGAATTTTGGAAGATGTTCCTCAAGGGTGAAGATGGGATGGCTGTTTTGTGAAACGTTGCTATTGGCAACTGGATAGTCCTCTTCTTGTGTATGTAAATTAAATCTGGTTTGTAGGACTAGTTTGGCTTCTCCCTGTTTGGCTTCCCAGGGGCATCAGGTGGCACAAATTTATGTTCTGAGATATACATACTAAAGGGCCTTTACTCATTGGTATTTCTGAAATTGTGTTGGACACATTTTCTGCACTGGCCTGATATTTGTCCATCCAGGAAAGGTAAGTCTATTTATCTCTTGCCCTGGTAATACCATATACACAAGAAAATATTGTTGCAAACTTCCAGCTGACTTCTTGTCTGTTGGGGGGGGCTAAATATGGTCATCTCTTCCTGAAATTTGAGACAGCTGTTAATGCTTATTAATCTTTTAATTACTTCTAGTTGTCCATCAGCTGTGGACTGAAACAATTTTGAGCAACTCATCTTGTGGTTCCACCTAAGGATTTCCTTTACAATAATTTTATATTGCTTAGATAGAAATACCTTATGTGGAGGCAGTAACTTTTGGGAGGAATTTGCGAAAAAACCCACAGTTCAGAAACCCAAATAATGCCCTCTGTTGCTCTAATTCTTGTTAACTAACTCAGTTGGCTCCTGTGCGAGAGGCTTCTTAGCTGAAGTGTCAAACACTTTGAAATTACTAAGTAGATGTTAAGACTTCCTTAAAAATTCTGGTGACTGTACTTGAATCCTTAAAATACTGTATGTGACAGGCTGGAGCCTGCCTACACCATGGCTGTCAGATGCTTACACATGTGGAACATGCTGGGTAATTGTTTCATATCTCCTTCCACGAGCTGATCTACCTAAAGGGAAAAGCGTCTTTACTATAAGCAGACAGGGAATTCATTTTTCTAGCTCAGGAAGTCAGTGTTTCGGGCTTTAAGCTTTCATTGTGGTTAATTCCTTCGAGTCATATTTTGAGGACTGAAAGGCTTGTAAGAGTTGCAAGCACAGCCAGGAAGCCCGATTTGTTATGCATAGTAGAAACACTGTAAAGAGAAGCTTGAAAAAGCC
Organism: Scolopax mira; assembly: GCA_004320125.1. NCBI lineage: Eukaryota > Metazoa > Chordata > Aves > Charadriiformes > Scolopacidae > Scolopax > Scolopax mira. The sequence goes on along the minus strand of BJBW01010521.1, from coordinate 22,369 downwards.
AACAAACATGTTGTGTGGAACAGTGAGGAGCATTATGAGCTTTATCTGGGCTGTATACAACATCCTCTTCAGTCACCGTCAATTTTTAGCTCATACGAACACACAGAAATATAAAATAGTATAAAGTACACTGGCAGCTTAATCAGAAAAAGGATTATTACAGTAGAGTGCCAATCTATAAAGAACTGCTTGGTAATATCAGCTTCCTGTTAATCCCGTAACAATCAGATAATGGTGAAATGTTGATTTATTCACTGATTTACTCTTAGCTAGATAGAAATAATAGAGTAAAATGAGCCCATTTAGACGGGTTCTTAAACTGAATACTCCTAATTGCATTTGAAAGAATAGACCTTAATGCTTTTGAGTATCCCAATGACCCTGCTAATCTATGCAATTAGTTAACTATTTTGGAAAGTAGACTACCTTATATGTAGTTTTGTCTTACAAATTAGAATATATTTTTCATATATTCTGCACATGATACTGTACTAAAGCCATTGCCCATGTAAAATCTTCAATTTTACTGCAATACAAGTAGCTCTCTATTGAGAACAGCTCAATTACTTTTTTAGATTTGCATTTAATTATTGAACTAGAATTTTTAAATTTGCACATATTCATTCTGGGACACAGAATTCAGCATGGGAGGGAATCCCAGATTACGCATTCCATTAGAAATTATCAAAAGGCGATCTGTTTTTCCTAGAGAGTTTCAATCATTCAACAGCCTGAGGACATTTAGGCAGGAAAGGAGACTTAAGGGAGAAAAGCTCACGCAGTAAAAATCTGAGCAGGTCACTTGCAAGTTTTGGACATTTCTAGGGGGTAGAAGCTGATTGTAATTTTCAGGAATCTCCCACTCCACTTAATGTTTTTCACCCTTTTGGGTGAAAACCCAAACCCCAAACTCCATTTTTTGGAGAATCACCTTTAAAGAGATGGCTCAGCAAAGGCTTGGCAAGCTCCTGGCTATTGAATCTTCTGGCTATCGAAATAAAGCAAATGAAGGAGACAGGCTGCTGCTGGGGATTTGAGCACTGCTTCCAGTCAGAGGATCCTCTCCTTGCCTTCCTTCCAAGAAGGCCATACTGCCATGCAGGCATGATTTAAAATTAGATATCTGTGTTAAACTCTTCTGTGTATATTTACATCATGGTCCATTTTCACATACAGCTGGACATTACCATATTGATAATGTGTGCAGCTGCAACTGAGAGTAATTGAGAGCACGAGCCTGTGCATCCCAACAGCCCAAAGCTGTACCCACCAGTTCTATCTGTTGGATGTCCCTGAAGCTAAAAGATGCAAATCATCCCAGTGCTTTCAACTGGATGGGACTGAACCACCATTACTGCCTGTCTGTGTTTAAACATCACATTCCTAGGATTTTCAGAGTTGACTTAGCTTATGGTTGTTTGTATGCCTGGCCTCATATTTAGGCAGCACTCTTGTCCTGATGCATGCATGAAACAAGTCCCAGAAAACACACCAATTTTTCAAAGTAAAATGTAATGCTTAACACCTGTGCAATTAAAAGAGCTTTTAAAATGTGCTATATAGGCTTTGTATGTTGATAGTTTGGGATTCTTTCCCAAATAATGCATACATTATATATAATGCATAAGGCATAAGGCAACTGTTATAATAACAGAATCTGACACTCTGCTTAACAGTGTCAGAGCCTTTTAAGAGAATCTCCTGGGAGAAGAGCAATAAATGGTTTATCAGATGCTTTGCAGGAAATGCTTTGGAAAGGAACTATAGGAAGGACAGCAAAGAGGTCTGTCCAAATAGGCAACACAACTGCTGCTAGTTTTCCTTCTTCTTGAGTTCATGGAATCTGTGGAAAAGTAGCGTTCAAGGTCAGGCTGGATGGGGCTTGGAGGAACCCATTCTGGTGAAAGACATCCCTGCTCATGGCAGGGGATTGGAACTAGGTAATCTTTAAGGTCCATTCCAACTTTAAGTATTTTATGATTCTATGAAGACCAAGACCAGATGTTGGGTGAGTGAGTAAGGGTGAGTGAATAAAAGTGAGTGAGTAAAGGATGCATGTCCCCAGCTCTAGATTAGGCTGAGAAACATGTAGATTCATCAGACATTGTCAGTAGAAATATCCATGGACAAAAAAAAGAACAATTACTAAGGTCTGCAGCACCATAAGCACTGGAGGAAAAACCATCTACCCTGCAGGAGGCACCTTCCTGATGAGCTGCACAAGGGACAGAGGGTACTCTATTCCCTTTAGATCAAGCACTATAAACTCTCTTAAAAGGATATGAATGCTATCCTTAAGAGGGTATGAACGGATAATGTCTGACTGTAGTCCCTTTGAGGAATCTTATGACCCAACTTGATGTCTTTGAAGTATGCTGTTTGTCAGGAGTGCAAACCCAGGGTCCTTCTTGCTAAATCTTTAACTATTTACTGTGAATTAATATAAAAGTTTATTAAGATAGTATCAGAGTGGTTGAGGTTCGAAGGGACCCCTGGAGGTCATCTGGCCCAACCCACCTGCTCCAGCAGGGCTGCGTAGAGTTGGTAGCCCAAATTGGCTATTGAATATTTACAAGGATAGAGAATTCAAATCCTTTCTGGGCAACCTCTACCAATGCTTCGCCACCTCCACTGTGAAAAAGTGTTTTCTGATGTTCAGATGGCAACTCAGAGGCTTGTACCCATTGCCTCTGGTCCTGTCACTGGGCACCATTGAGCAGAGCCTGGCTCTGTCCATTCTGTACCCTTCCTTCAGGTATTTATATACATTGATGATATCCCCCAAGACTTCTCTTTTCTAGGCTGAACAGTCTGAACGCTCTCAGCCTCTTCTCATAGGAGAAATGCTCAAGTCCTCTAATTGTCTTATTGGCCTTTCACTGAATTCTCTCTAATATGTTCATGCCTCTCTTGTACTGGGGAAATCAGAACTGGACACAATACTTCAGATGTGGCTTCACGAGTGCTGAATGGGAAGGAAGGTTCACCTCCCTTGATCTGCTGGCAACACTCTTAATGCTGCCCAGGATACTATTTGCCTTCTTTGCCACAAGGGCACATCTCTGTGTCATATTCAATTTAGTGTTCAGCAGGACTCCTAGACCCTTTTCTGCAAGGCTGCTTTCCTAATCTCCTTCTTGTCCTTCATGTGCCTGGAAATAACTTCCAGGATTACTTATTCTGTCACTTTATGGGGTAGTGAGGTGATGCACATTGGCCTGTAGTTCCCTGGGTCCTCCTTTTGCCCTTTTTGAAGATAGGAGAGATAACAACAAAGGGATAGAGAATGCATGCATAAGATAGATGGTTCCAAGTTCCTGATATCTGATGAAGTTCACTATAGTGTATTTAGAGACTACCAGCAGTTCAGGAGGTGTAGGTGGAAAATGTACGAGGTCCTAGAAAACCAGGAATGGGCAAATTTTGTACTTAATTTTCAAAAGAGAAACATGGAACCACTCAGCTTAACTGCAATTCCTAAAAACTACTGGAAGAAATACTAAAGCTGTTGTCAGGCTCCTGGAAGGTACAACTAAGGCAAAATTGTCAAGAACAACTCATGTGGAACCAATCTAATCTTTTCTGACAGGGTTGGCTGATAGGAGAGAATCGCTACCTGTCATCTCATGACTTTTGTGGAGCTATTACACTTGACATCCTCATATGGAAGTTAGATTACTCAGTTCTGGAAAAAACTGTAGCAGAGAAATGTACAAAAATGCATTTTTGCATTAAGAATGCTTTAAGAATAGTTACAAATAGTTCGCTGTGAAGATGGGTGATTATGGCCAGCTGAACTACCTCCTCTACAAAAACATAGAATGAGTTCAGAGCCTCCTCCCCATTGCAGACTTTCTTTCCCTGTCCAAACTAACATCTCAGGCTGTTTCTTTCTGCCTTATCCATGGATATCTAGCTATTTGACCAAGGTATAGAAGGCAAGACTTCCTTATATGCTTCAATACTGTGGAAAATGCAAATGAATTGCTTGCAGATTAGGCTCTTATCCTGGTCAACAGTTCTGAGTTCAGCCACATTCCAGATCTTTCTCAGAAAGACGTCTGCAATCTAGTCATTCTGTTTATCTACTTATTTAAAACATTTGGCAACACGCTTCTTGGAATCAGTGTATGTCTTCACTCCTGAATCACCACCTTTCCAGCTTTGACAAATGCAAGTGTCTTATCCTCCAGGTATTCATCTAAAATGGTGTTGCAAAGATAATTTCGTAGAAACCCAGAATGGATGAGGGTAGAAGGAATCTCTGGCGGTCATCTGATCCAATCCCTCTGTTCCTATAGCCAGTTGCCAAGGAACACATCTAGACCACTTTTGAGTATGGCCAAGGAAGAAATATGTTTTCTTAGTTTGAAGCTTTGATGTTGGCAATCTCTGTGTTTTGTCATTGGCTTTCTGTTTTGTTTCTGTCACATAATGAAGAGAGTCTATTTTTTGTTAAGGCCCTTCAAAGTATCCCCACTCGGCATACCTCTCATGTGCTATCACCTCCTATTTGCCTGTAGTGCAAGCCTCAACCTTCAGCCTTTAACATTTTCAAGAAAAGCATCTTTGTGGAGTTAGTGGGTAGATATCCCTTGGACTAGAAAAAATTCCCTGCAGATATATGCTAAGTCACTGGGACTTCCTATTGGTCAAAGCAAAGGAAATAATTAAACAATGTTGCTGATAGGCTGAAAAGTATGTCAGAAAGGAAGGCATCTGTGGGATAAGAGTGAATTTTCTGGAATGTGGGTCTACAGGGGCAGGAGCAGGAAAGAAGAGTAGAGTCCCAGCTGAAAATATAATCTGAGGAGCCCTATGGTTCATGTGAGCCACTCAATCCTTCTTTGCCAGTTTACTTTTTAACTTGCCTTTTTGCCTCAGAATTGAGGTCTGCTCTCCAAACGTACATGGAAAACTGAAATTCACAACAAGCTTTAGAATCACAGTGCCACAGGTTCCCAGTTTGCTATCATCTCCCCTCTCCAAATGCTCTCTCTTTCCACTGTTGAAAATATTATTTATAGTGAACTTGCTTATGTGATGAAACCACTGCCTGTCAGGCACATCCATATCTACTGCACTGGAAAGCAGATGTGAGCTAAATTTTTGGACAATAGTCTTGAGATTTCATAGAGGCATAGTTAAATATATCTTGTCATATGGTCTATTTGAGCCAAGGGTGAGAGTGTGGAAGCGATTATGATTTTTATATAGGAAGGTAAGGACTGTGAATAATAGTACTACTGCATATTGTCAAAACCTTCCCTTCCAAAAAGAAATATAAAAGATATAGAAAAAAAGAAATATAAAAGAAATATAAAAAATATAAAGAAAACGTTTTGAATGACATATAGCTAAGTGAAGGCTGTGCCAGGAAATCCACACTAGGCACTAATTGGAAGGGCATGGGGACTGTCATGCCTTAGCAGCCTCCAGAGAAACCTCTCTCCCAGCCCTCTTTGTTGCCTGAGCCCCCATCCCAGGCTTAGGTGTGGATGACTAAGACCCACAGGAACACCTTGGTCCTATGGGAAAACTTCTAGCAATCAAGCTAAGCTTCCCCTGGGGTCAGCTTTCCAAGGATATATAAGCCACCTTCCACAGCTTCTTCTTCCTGACATCAAGATGGCCCCTTGGATTGCCCTCAGCTCTTTGGTATCCAATGACATGACACTTCTACGGTTCCCTCAGCAGCCCAGTGCCTGCAGTCCAGGACTGACCCCTTATTATCACTGTGTCCCACTATGCTCAGTGGATTTTCCTAAACCCAGACTAGCACTCAGCTCAGCTGTAGACAAATTTCTCACTGGGAAGCAGAATGTCTTTCCTCTTCACTTGATGTTGGCAGCAGTTTCCCAGTGGCCCCCCTTCCAGTCCCCAGCACCCCAGGAATGTGTACAGAGTGACCCTTTATTCTCTAGACTAGGGCTCCAAAATTAATGTGGTCTCTGATTGTCCACTCATGAGAGCAAAGCTGGCATGAGACCCCAGACTTTAAGAAGGGACAGTGGTTGCATACAGTGGCACATGATGACTTTGTCCATGGCGCTGTGTATTCCTAAAAGTGAGTCTGGAGCCGATTTCCAAGGATACCCTCACTGTCCTTCAAGAACCCTCCTTGCTGAGCCTTACCTCAAAGTCCTAAGGCCCTAAGCCTTTGCAACTCAGCCCTATCTCACCCCTCCTCAAGAAACACCTTTTAAATCATATATGTAGAAACCTTATGGCTCTTCTTGGTTCCTTTGGGTTGTGGCTCCTTGGGATACTCTTCCTGCCCTCAAGAACATTTCTGTTCCTCAAGCCTGGATCTGAGCGTAGCCGGTCTTCTCCCCATCACCACCTAGAGAAGTATAGATGTCCTGGCTTTCTGCACAGAAACCATGCAGCCACTCAGCAGGAGGTCCCTGTAGACTACAAAACTTGCATGGGGACATTGGAAAGTGGCTTGCAATGACAGGTAAGAAGTATAGCTGTTTGATATAACAGGAAGGGTTCTGGGGGGTCATTCTCTACGTGATGGCTGAGCCAAGTGAAATACCTCTCCTGTATCTGCTGGCTGACACTGATTTGGGCCTCTTCTTATCTATTCCAGTTATGAGAACGTGAAGCACAAATTAGGAACGAATTTAGAGGGTGCCACTGAGAAACTAAAACAGGGTTTTAGTTAGCACAGCTAACTCAGTTTCTCAGTGAAGAAATGGGGAACAACATGGAAAAGGCTCATAGAGCATAACCTAACTGTAGACTTTGCTCAATCATAAAGTGGGTAGTGAGAGCAACTGTGCTTTTGGGAAGGATTTCCCAAAATCCAGCTTTCTGCAGTGAAGGTAGAACTCCTCCTTGTGTCTTTTTCTGCCTTAAACTTACCACTCTCACAGCCTGCATCTGGGTGAAACCTACACATTTGACTTACTTCACACACTAGCCCACAGTGTTCGGTTCCCTAACCCTTGCTGAGCTAGCCCATGTTAGTTTAACAATAAATAGCAGTGTTTATTGGAGCAAGATGTGGCTGGCTGCTGGTGATGTCATATCCAGTTTGTACAAATCTGCCAGAGAAACGTGGAAGCTTCTAGGAGCTCTCCTCATGCAAATTCATTGTCTGTACATCCACAGCTGCATGCCAGATAGGGACATCTTGGTTAAAAGAAAAGTAGAGCCTTACATCTTGTAGTGCAGAAAAGAGACAAAAGGCTTCCAAATAGTTTATTCTCTGTAAAGGCACCTTTGTCCAAAGTAAGAGGCTTCCAAATAGTTTAATCCCTGTAAAAGGCCCCTTGTCCTTCCTGTCCGTGATCTCCTGGTTTTTTGTTTGTTTTGATGCTACCAAAATAAAATTTTCCTCTTGGATTCCCACATGGTGCTGCGGGATTCTTGCAGGACTCCCAAAGAAGTGGTGTTTGTCCATAGGACATAGGGATTCCTGTCCTGTGGTGCAGAAGAGACCAGGATAGTGCACTGCAGCAAGCATGAGCTACGCAGCAGGAACCCTTAAATTACAGATATGGGGTGAGCTGACAGTTACATATGTCATATGTCTCAGGAGATGCATAGGCTGCCTTTGGGACTCACTCCTCTGTGGCATCCTGTTCCTCCTATGTCTTATGGTCTGTCTTGACCTTATTTGTTCTTAAAGACAGTCTCTTCTCTAGGGCTGAAGGACCCTTCTGGGATGAGGAAAATTTTTCATTTCTTTTTTAGAACAAACATCTCCGTAAAGCTTTCTGCAGATCATCACCGCCTGTCTAATGCCAATTAATTATTAATCCGTTTAGAGCTGTAGGTACGTGTGAGTAACATATTTAAGCATGGAAATTTGGACAGGCTCTAATTTTAAGCAGATCTGGACAGACCATATGCCTGGAAGTCCCCAGAGTCTTCACCCTTGCTGCTCCCTTGAGGTCTGGGAGTGGGTCACTGCTTGCACCCTGGCCGCAAACACAGCTCAGGTTTTTATGAAGACTTGAGGAATTTTTCAGTCCAGCCTCCTTGCTGAATACTTAACCTAACATGAATTATTCAGACTGAGCTGGCCCCTGTGGGAAGGAGGTTGGAGAGGGTAAGGATGGTTTTCCTGGAGAGGTGCTGCTGAAACCCCAGCTCAGGGATGAGGAGGGTGAGAATGGGTTTAGCAGGAGCCAGGGGACAACTGGAGCAATAAAAAGCAGGCACAGAGGAGGAGGGGAAACAAGGGAAAACAAGGGAAGGCTTTAGATGGCCCAAACTCCTGCTCTTTGCTTACCTGAACGGCTCCTGTGTGTGATTATTTTAACCAGGACCTTTGGGCAGCAAATGCCAAGTCCAAATCCTTTTTCTTATATGCTTAATTGAATTGAAAATTAAAAATGGACCAGCTCTGGCACTTGACTGGACTTTTGTTGCCAATGCTCATAAAGGAAACAGATAGCAGCTTAAGGACAAATAGATTTCTCAGCTCTTTGATATTTCTCAGAGCCGTGTCACCAGATGGGAGAAGTGGTGGCACTGTATGGTGCAAAATCTTGGGAAAGCCTCAAAGAATCACAGGCTTGATAAAGATCCAATTATGCTCAGGATGGTCTCCAGAGTCTAGGACTAGAACGTGTTATTCTAGCGTACCACAGCAAACTATGAGCTCGCCTGAGAATCAAATACCAATGGAAAAAAAATAAAAACCACATTTCCATGATACCAAGGCAGTCTGGGATGAGAGAGAGTGCCTGGGAACAGCATGTTATAGGGAGTTCATGTCTGTAAGGGAACCGTGCTAATGATTTCCCAGTGGGTGGAACTGGAGAGGAAGCCTTATCTCCAGACTCCTCAGAGATAGCCAGTGGGAAACCACCGGCTCCGAAGCTAATTTTTCTGACTGACTAATAGAAGTGCAGAAGTCACAGATATGGTATGTGCTATGTGTCAAAGTTAAAACAGTTTTCACCAAGCCTGAATCATAACTGCATTAAGGCAGAAAACCTTATAGGGAATGCATGGATAATGACAAAAATAATAGGAAGAGAAATAAAAGATGTGATCCAAGGAGTCACCCAACCATCTGAAATCCTACTATATTTAATTTACTTCTGAGAGAAGTGTTCTGTTATGGCAGACAGACAAGGATACATCATTGGTTGAAGTAAATCAGCATGGCTCTTCTGAAGCCAGCAAAGCCGTATTGATTTACATTACTTGATAGTCTCTGCTTGAAAATTCATCATTATAACAAATACTATAAAACTCCAGGTTTGTCACCGGAGGAGAGCCTGTAGGGATGACAGAAAGGAATCATCCCTTCTGCTTGAACAAAAAGATTACTCAAATGAGAAACTGTCTTGCACCAGTCTTCCTTCCAGATATGATGCCACAATGTTATAAGGAACAGCAGCATGGGCTACAATCCTGGAAACCAGCTGAGTGGCCAAAACCCAGGAACGCCTGGCAGCTGGGAATGTCAAACAGGAAGGAATGACAAAAAAAAGAGGACTTGTAAACAGGACAAGTGTATAAGTGTTTTAGTGGCTGTATACTCACTGCCAAAGACTGCATGGATCGTTTTCTACCACAGGACTAGCAAAAGGAAGTTGGAGAGTCTTCATGAAGTCTGTATGAGGAACATGGTAAAGACCCAGACTCACCTGGAGAAGGGAACTGAAGAGCTAAATGCTTTCTTTAAGGTCTGTTCTAGGCTGGAAGAGGAAGGTTGATTGAAGGTTTGGGCTTGGTAGATTCATGGCCTGTGTTTGGGTTTGGAAATGCTATGTGCTTGGCCTCAGCAGGGGCTTGCCAAGCTCCAGAGTCCTTAGTGAACAAGTTCTGATACACACACTGTTTCTATTAATAGTGCCTTTCTTTTTGCAAACAGGGTTCAATTATTCCTTCCTCATTGTCTGAGTAGGGACTGTTAGTAAATGTCATCTTTATACATTTATTACATGCCACAGGAGGTTGCTTTATACTATAGTACAATTATATACAATGGAGGAAGTACATAAGCTAAAGGAGAAAAATCATATAGGAATTCATAGAGCTTGTCTTTGCTGTGGTAAATACACACTAAAACCAGCAAGCTCATAATCAACAGGATTTGTTATTCAAAAGATCTCCCAAGCCACTTCCATCAGGTATGCAATGTTGGGGGAGGAGAATCTGCTCTTATTTTCCAAGACATATAGCAGATGGCTCATGTTTTATGAATGAAGAAGACACCACATGTACCTATACATATACACACACATCAACACATGAGCACATCACCAAGCTTAAGCAATGCATGTCTTAGTCCAAAGTAATATTGTATCATGTGCTTTTTGATAGGGAATTTGCTTTGGTTGCTCTTCCTGAACTCTGGCAAGCTGGTTTTTCCATCTCTTTTCTGTTGATGTTGTCACAGCAGCATTCTCACATTATTTACCTAGAGGTCTGCCTTCTGAAATACATCTGCTGATCCCTGCTCAGCCTAAACTCTCCCCCCTGCTCCCAGCCCTTTTTTGTGTGCCTGTAGGAATTTGTTTCTGGTTTTAAAAACAGAGAAGAATTTATAGCTGGTGATCTGATAATGAGACTCTGCAGAAATCTCAACTTTTGACACAGGTGGCCTTTATTTTTGCACCTGTAAAATTCAGATTCAAAATTTCCTTTGCTCTGCTGCAAGACCTGATTTCCCAACTTTGATTAAGTCCTTGGAATGGGAAAAGAATTGTGAAGTATACAGAGAGGTAAATTAGCCTGGGCAAAAGAAATATGCTTTAATGTGGCAAGACTGAGTGAAGTAGCTGAGGTTGCACAAGTATTTTGAGATAGTGCTATGCTTTTCAGCCAGACCCTTTGTGCTACAGGATTTCCCCTGAAAGTGTGGAACGTCAGGAGATTATCTGCCCAGCTGGCTGACTACCAGACTTAACTGAACACACGCTTCAGCTTAATTGTCTTTGGTGCAACAACCACCTTACTAAATGCAGAAATATATTGATATTAGAAAGTTATGGACCCCAAAAGGTAGAATTCTCACCGGTGGTTAACTAAACAAACATACAGACTTCTTACATACGTTGTTTTGAACAGCACCATTATAATATGGATTGTATATTCAAGACTGAAAACAGAGCTGGAATCCTCGGAGAGCCTCAGAGTGACTCATCCAGCGTAAAGGATTTGTTACATCGTCCTGAGGATATGACAGTAATTTATACTGATATGGGCGTGATGACAGTGAGCCACATCCCGCAGACCCTACCGAGACAATGCAGCCCTTTTGCCAGGGGAGGTCTGCGAGAGAGATAATGATAGTCCTAGCATCTGAATCTGTAGCAAGCTGGCACAAGCCCAAAACAAATCCATAGACGCTTCCTTTAAAAACCCTGGTATCAGATTGGATCTGCGGGTGGAAGGGAACTGTGGCTGGATTGTTATCCAAAAGGTGTGACCGTGCCTGGCTGCAGGAATCTTATTGAATGCTGGTTTCCCCAGGATCACAGGGTAACCATGTTGGAAGTCATCTCCCTGCCCCTGGGGTCCTTCCCATGGGATGTCCCGCAGGACCCCTGTCTTCAGCTGAAAGTGCCTCTGATGACTGCTGCTCTGCAGCATGACTGGTTGTCAACCTCTTCGAAGGCTTGCCCTGGAAGCCAGCTCACATTTTCTCCCAGTTTTCCTGGGTTTCAACATCCTGACCCTTCCCCACAAATATCTAAAACAGGGGGGAGATTTTCTCTCCACCAGCTGACTTTTCAATTTTGTTTTTATTGTAGGGGCTTCTCCCTGGAGCTGCCCAGCAAGACTGTAGAAAACTCCCAAATAAACAATTTATTTAAATGGCTTCCTACCTCAAACCTGCATGCTGAGCACTCACTTACAGAGCACTATGGCCATGGCCTTGGTTACCTAATGGAAGGGCTTGAAAGTCAGCCATAAGGATTAAAATAATGTCTGGTAACCCCATTTCCGCCACTGAGCTATTCACTGAATTTCACTGAATTTTTAGAGTTGGAAGGGACCATAGAGATCATCTAGTCCAACTCCCCTGCTGAAGTATAGGACTGCATCCAGGCAGGTCTTGAAACTCTCCAAAGAAGGGGACTCCATGACCTCCCTAGGCAGCCTATTCCAGGGCTCTGGCACCCTTGCCGTGGAGAAGTTTTTCCTCATATTTGAGTGGAACCTCCTGTGTTCCAACTTGTGTCCATTGCCCCTTGTCCTCTCACTGGCAACCACTGAAAAGAGTCTGGCTCCCTCATCCTTCAACCCACCCTTTAGATACTTATAAGTATTGATNNNNTCCAGGCTAAAGAGTCCCAGCTCTCTCAGCCTTTCTTCTTAAGGGTTATGCTATTTTATATATATGTATAATATACAATAACATATATATGTCCTATATGTTATTTATTCATAACATATAAATACATGTATACATATATTTGTGCATGTGCTTGTATACAGAACACATCGAGAGGTTCTAAACATAGGGAGAACAATTTGTACCCCAAAGTTGCTTTCTTATCTTAAGGGTTTGCAATTTAATTTCGGGTGCAAGTTCATGCTGAATGACTTAGTGGTATGACAACAGGATGCACTCAGCTGTTTGCTTTTGAGTATGAAAACCCTCAAGAGACGTCAATCAGGCTTTCCTAGTGAATTTCCACTTACATCAAGCTTCCATATTTTTGCCCACGCTCAAGATGCACAGGGGTTTGTAAACAGAAAAGTTGCAGAGCCAGAGCTATACAATGGTATACCAAATAAAAGCATGCCTCCAGTTGTAATTAGCAACTAAAGAATTTACCTAAGCTTCATACCAATGAAGCAAAAATTTGGGCAACACCAGAAGGAAGGAGAAAGGCAGACATGCACAGTTCCAGAGTCCTCATCGAGCAATACAGGTGGAGAAGAAAGTGGGATTCTGTCCAAGTTTGATGAAGGCGCTGATGTTCATTATCTAGAAAACTGACATATTTCTCTTTCTCCATGTTTTTAATTCTAGCAGAGAGTTTCTTTCCTGTACATTATTAAATGCCCAAGTCCTGCTGTGGGAGTGAGGCCTCTGCCATCCCTTCTTGATCAGCTACTCTTGAGGAGTGCCTGCTTCCCTGCATTTCTGTAATTTGGGTTCCTATCTAAGGCTTGGGTAGTGTTGAGAGTTAACCCCTTCCACTGGCATAGCTTGCAGGGTCACCGCAATACATAAGCTTTCCCACCACCTCTAGATGCTCTCCCCTGGGAAGTATCATCCTATATATCTATGTATATATAGTATATACATATAAAACTTGGGAACTCTGGGAAGGCAACAGCCTCCGTGACCTTACAGGCACAGAGAGCATGTGATGTCAGTGGGAACTTTCTCTGAAAGGTTGCTGCAAGATTTGTCCCATGTGGATTACATGCCATGATTATATACATTAAAGTGTTCAGAGTTTAAAATACATCCCAGATGCTTTTTTCCTGCCCTTTTCTCCCACTCAGTTTGACTTTTCCCCAGTTGATTGATGCTCATAGTTTATATTCAGAGATTCAGTATTTTGCTTACTTACCAGATCAGCCTTTTTTGGCATGACAAAAACTGCCCTGTAAGCCTGGGGAAATGCAATATCATACGCTGAGGAGCTGCGGTGTATCAGAATGAGATGAGCAATCAGAGGGTGAGTGTTCAGCTGTACTCAGCACCAGACAAGCTCTGGGTTTTGTGAAGTCAGCAGGAGTTTTCCCAACAACCCTAAAAGTACAGAATCAGGCCAGTGGTGGGAAGCACCGACAAATGTAATCTATCAAAGAATGGGAAATTATTCTTTCCTGCTATGATTTTGACTTCTTTTTATTTTTTTTTCTTTTTGCATGTTTCCTAACCCATGAAAGTTTTAGGCTGATTTGGGTCCCAGGTCATCTGCTAGGTTTGCATTTTAACTCTGTTTCTTTGACTGATTAGTGGTAGGTAAACATCACAAAGATCCAAAGATACCCCCATCAGCTTTTTTCTGTCTGCTTTTGCACTGCAGCTCATGCCTTTCCTGCTCTCCAAACGAGGAAGCAGCATGGCCTTTTTCTATAGAGAAAGACTCACAAAGGTGGCTTTCTATGTGCCAATTCTGGGATGTGACCCAAAGAGGGGCAATAGTTAAGAACAGACTTTGATGCAGGACAAACTGTGATCCCATGAATTCCAGCGTTTCGGTTTCCTCCCATGGTGTCTTTCAGTGCCGGTGAGATCCCAAGGAAGTTTTTAGATCTCTGGGCTCCCTTTAGCTCTGGGATCTAAAATCTCTGGGCAATTTTATAGGATCTGCTTCACACATGCAGGATGGAAGAAAAAAGCAATACATAAACATATTCAAGAAGACATGCAGGGAAATTCTGATATGAGGAAGGAGGAGGGCTGACAGGCATCTCCCTTTTCAGGGTGACTGCAAAAAACCTCCACAGCCCCCACTTTTGTCTGATTCATTCAAATAGTTCTTCCTATATCTAGTTATTTACATATTAAGAAGAATAATATTATTCGTGCTAGGGATGTGCATGGTTACTCAACAGAGGTACTAAGATAAAGGAGTGTTTCTTCTGATGCATTAAAATAAGAAAAAAAATATATATCCCCAGCTTTAAACATAGTTGGTTGTAGACACCACATATAAAGAGTCATTCGTCAAGGACTGGAGCCCATTAGAGAGCTGGATTTCCCTGCCTTGTCCTATCTTTCCTGCCCTCTCATCAGCCAACAGCGAACATTCCTCTAAGTTCTACTACAACATCAGCCCTTGAAATTGATTCTCCACAGCTCTATAAGGAAAGAAATCTATTTCTTGCTTCATAGGATCACTGGTGATATTGGAACTCAAGATCCCTTGAGGTCTGCCCAGGATCTCTTGGCTGGTATCTCATGCTGGCTCTTAAGAGGTTTCTTTAACAAACCCCATCCCATCTACAAGGAAGTCACTTGTTCCCTGGCTCCTCTCCAGAGAATACTCACATCCATTCATCCATATGTTCCCTAAAACCATCATTGACATTTTGGTGAACCACATGCGTTAACACATGGTTGGTTGGTTGGTTGGGTTTTTTTGACTCTGTGTGTGTGTGTGTGTGTGTGTGTGTGTGTGAAAGAACTTTTTTGATTGCTTATGGGCCAGAAGAAGCAACACAACTGCACTGAACATATGCAACTCACTGGCATAGTAGACCAAAGTAAATACAACCTACAGAGCATAAAACAAAGGGAACTCCATCAGGCCCAGTCTTCACCTACCATAGGTCCCATACTATTCCTTGCTACTTTAGCCCCACTTGTTATTTCAGCAATGTTATTTTTCTACTGTCTCTGTCTCACTTTTTTGCTCCTGCACTGACAGAATATTCCCCTGCCCCAGACTTCATTCTTCTGGGCTGAGAAAAACATGGTATTAACAACTCCACCTATAATATATTCTTTATATATATATTCTTAGTATATTCTTTATGTATAACTTTCCTAATAGTCTTTCTCTCTTTCAGCTCACATTCACCTTTCTTGAACTTGTATCTCCTACTGCACATGGTAGTACAGATGATATCTCTTTGATGCTTAATGCAGTGGCATTAGTACTTCTCCATTTCTGCTAGACATACTCATGTTTAAGGATTGCATTTGCATTTTTCACAGGCTCATCAAATTGGTGACCTATCATAATCACAACAATAACTAATACTACCAAGTCCTTTTCTTCCTTTGTCCTTTCTACAGTCCCCCTGGTTTATAGCAGAAAATTTTGTTGTATGTACATTATTCCTGCCTTTCATGCTTTTGTATATAATTTCATTTCTATTATGGGAATCTGCAAAGTCAGTCATTTTTTCCGCTTGTGATATTTAAACCCATGTACCAAAGTGTCTTTAGCACATTTCAAGAACACACTCTCACGTTGCATCAAATTTATTTGTGAAAACATTAAAAAGAATAGACTGAACCTTGAAAAATTCTGCTCATAATCTCCTTCCAGCCAAGAGTTCTCTTTTCACTAGTTTCATTTTCTGTTTATCTGCTGCCTTCTACCTTACATGTCCTGTCCCAATACTGATGCTTTCTAATCATTTCCAATGCAACACCATACTGTAGGCTTTATAGAACAATAGATATATCTCCTTTGCCTGGAAAATCAATCCCATCAAGAAAAGATATCACATATCACCTTTGATAAACATGTGGGGTTCTAAATCTTGTTTTTCATTCTTCTCCATATTTTTAGTGTTCTTACCTCTAAACTCTATTCTAAAGCCTTGTCTGCCAGAGACCACAGCAATTATCCACCAGAGTTACTGAGACCAGACTGATGATCCACCATAACACAGATTATATTCCCATTTTCTTAGAAAAGGTGGCACAAAGAGGCCCATTTGCTATTTTCCATTCTTATAGCACCACCTTTGAATACGAAAATGTCCTGAAGACCCTTGCCACTGGGCCTGCAGTTGCAAATCTGTATTCTTTCTGGACAATTGACTCTAGCCCAGGTGCTCTGGGCTTTTTCACCTGAGCACCTTCAGTTCTCTGAATTTGGCTTTTTTTGTCCTTGTTGCAGCACTTTCAGTTTAATTGGTGTTGCTGTCTTTACCTTCTTGTTTTATATTGACCTTCCTATTGAAGGCAGACTGAAAACAGTCACCAAGTTTGTGCATGGTGTCTGTAGTGTTGTAAACTCATGCTCATTGCCTCCCCCTCCAACTGAACAATGGTGATTCACATCCCCCTGATCAACTCTCTTCATGGAACATGGATGCCTGGTCCTCCAGGCCACATTACTGGAGAGTCACTGAGTCTTGAGGTTTTTTTCCCGTGCTTTGGATATTTTCATAATCTTGTACTGGGTCGTGCATTGTCTGTGGATCTAGTAGAAATACCCCAGCCCACAGATAAGGAGTTACATTTCTCAGAGAGCCCCAGGCATGACTCTTAATATGCTTCATCTCTTCTCTGATAAACTTTCCCTGTGTTTAATACTTCTATTCAGGAGTGGCCATCTTCGGACGCCTTAATTTAGGTGGCAAAGGGTTGGTGCTTGCACCCCATTGTAAGCAATGGACATATAATAAGATAGTCAATGAAGTCCAGAGGTCCCTTCACCTCCTCTGATAATACGTAGAGCTCAACTGATTTGCCTTGACACAGGTCTCTAGTGACATTTGAGATGCCCAAAGTGTTTCACATGGCCTCACAACTACCATGTCCAGCAGTAAATAGTACTGAACTATGACTGGTGTTGTACATTTCAAAGGAAATGAAACAGGAGAAAAGAGTAAATAGGGAGTAAGTATCCAAATATTAGAATTTATGGAATATTTTTCTACTAACAAGTAAAATGAACTTTACACTTTTTTTTCTCCACGTTGTTCTGTCTGCTCATGTTTTTTTTGAAAGCCCTCAAGTGATTATTCTTGTAGGTGATCTGCTCCCTCAGGACGTGTCAGGGAATATGGATGGTTTGTGATGCTTCCACACAGCTGCATATTTGCTGCAATATGCTTATGTGCTCACTTCTCTTACCGAGACGTAACCATCCAGAACTCTACAAATTTTATCTTGAGATGCTTAGAGTCACTACTTCATATGTACATCTATCTCCCACCCACACTGCATCAGGCAATGCCGAAATAAAGAAAGGTCCTGAAACACAGCTAATAGAGCTCAATTATATTTCCTTATCTTCCACAATTTGCAATTAATTTAATTTTTTTGTGTCTTTTCAATTTGTTTCTGTCCTGGATTTTTACACAGGTCTGTGCATCTTTCTTTTTGGCCACACCAGAACAAGCAAGATTTGTAGAAGTAAGATGATATACTGCTGACTAAAAAGCTGTCAGGTTTTGACAAATATGTATCCTGGTCCAAAGAGCAAGGAACTGCTCTACCAGAACTCTTGTAATAAGCGGTGGTAGCACATCTTACTGCCTTCCCAAGGAAAGCAGGGGCTCTCTCAGCCTGCTGGCAGGGGTGTTGATGCACATTTTCACTGGCCATTCTCTGCTGGGGCTGGAGGTTGAAGAGCCGGGAAGGGTTTCTTGACTGTGGAAGAAATAGTAGGATGTGAGGAAAGTAGTAAGGTCTATAGGTCTATAGTGCCATAAAGAGAGTTTCTGCTTTTTTTTTTTTTGTTGTTGGCTTCAGAGCAGGTCCTGTGCTGGCTGGAGGCCAGACCAGAGTGATTTCTGTGTATTTGAAACCAATTTGTTCTGGACCTCTGCAGTAAATGTGGAGGATTCAGTAACTGAAAATGCAAAGGGCTGCTTCTCTCTACCAGCTGTGAAGACAGCCAAGTGCTAACTCTGCTCTCACAGCACTTAATACGTTGATTAAAGATTATTACAGCATGAGGACAGATCTGAGGAAATATAGTAGGCCTATCTAGTTACAAAACCTGCATAGGATTACAGTACTCTTGCATTTCACACAGCAAATAGCAAGATTTCTTTTCAGATGGCATGCACCTTTTTACTCTAGAGATAAGTATGTGTTAAAGTCAGTGATGAAGAGAAACAGAAAACAATATCAAGGTAACCTTTTGTAGATAGATGTCATACTTTATATTAGGGTATTGAGTCTTCATTCTTTCTGCCAGCCTTGCCTTTCCTATATCCTCAGACTATCACCACTACAGGAACTTTGCTAATACAGTAATACTAATATATTCATTTACGCAGTCTTTAAGGATTTCTTTTCAGTGTATTTTCTAGATGGAGAAAAAGGGAATTCTTCTTCAGCTTCAGTTCGGAGGAAATTTGCAACAACCCAAATCCCATACAAGAATTCTGATTTCTTTTTTTTCTTTTTGTATGACTAAAACAGACTAAATCTTCTTAATAGTATTTTGGTATCTTTTCAAGTTGGAAACCGTTCTACTTCTGATTAATTCATACTGCCACGTGAGTCCTAGAGCTGTGCAGATAAGCTGAATGCACCACACTACAAGATCTGTGCTGTAAACCTAAGGGTATTCAGGGGCTTTTCAAGTAAATGCACATTCATACGTGAAGTAGGCACCACAGAGTGAATGAGCTACATTATGTGAATGTGCTCAACAGCTGAAAAATGGACTATGTCATGGGTTTCAGCTCCATGGAGTGAGCAGCTGAATTGGATAGTGACACTGAAAGATTGTTCTTCTGTGTGACTCAGTTTGATTCACTGGCCTGACAATGCCCTCTTCTTTGTGAGCCCTGCGCACCTGTAGATGCACAACAGTAACAAAGGTCTAATTCTGGCAGTTAGCAAAATCCAAACTATTAGCCTGCAGAAGTAAGTGCAGCAATTTTTCTGACACTGATGCTGTTTGCAACACTCATTATATGTTAAGAATAGCATTACACTGATGTGTTTTTTGAAAGCTCAGTTTAAGATTTTATGTCAGAAAAATATTCATGTTGAGTTCAATGGACTCCCAAGAAAATGATAGAAAATATAAGATTCCTAGACTGTAAAACTGCAAACTTGAAGCCAAATAGAATGGTAACTGTTTTTGCCTTCAGGCCACTTTGTATTAAATTCTTTGCAAGATGAATAATAGCAAGCCACTAAATATAAACTACAGATTTCTCAGGAAATCTAAGATGACATTCCCAAGTAAAACCACAGGAAATCCCTGTGGACTTCAACCATAGATTTTCTAATTGATAGACCCTCAAATAAATATTAAAACCAAACCCACAAATTATATTCTCCTTGTGGCTTGAGATCTGCACTGAGCTGTCAGAATATTAAAGCAGTCTGTACCCAGGTCGTTAATAAAGAGAATAGTGGCTGTCACTGAGGTAAAGGAAAAAAGGAAATAACCCTTTGTTGAATAACTTCAACAAAGACAAGTGTAGGGAGCTGCACCTGGGGACAAATAACCCCATGTACCAGTACAGGCTGACCTGCTGGAGAGCAGCTCTGAGGAAAAAGACCTAGGTGTCCTGGAGGACAACAGGATGACCATGAGCCAGCAATGTGCCCTTGTGGCCAAGAAGGCCAATGTCATTCTGGGGTGCATCAAGAAGAGTGTGACCAAGAGGTAGAGGGAGGTCATCCTGCCCCTCTACTCTGCCCTAGTGAGGCCCCATCTGGAGTACTGGGTCCAGTTCTCTTGGACTCCCCAGTTCAAGAAGGCCAGGGAACTGCTGGAGAGGGCACAGCAGAGGGCTACAAAGATGATTAGAAGCCTGGAGCATCTCTCTTATGAGGAAAGGCTGAGGAACTTGGGTCTTTTTGGTCTAGAGAAGAGAAGACTGAGAAGGGATATAATCAATGTTTATAAGGGAGTGTGTCAAGAGGATGAGGCCAGTCTTTATCAGTGGTGCCCAGGGACAGGACAAGAAGAAATGGGCACAGACTTGAATATAAGAAGTTCCACCTAAACATGAAAAGGAACTTCTTTATTGTGAGAATGGCAGAGCACTGGAAGAGGCTGCCCAGAGAGGTGGTGGAGTCTCCTTCTCTGGAGACATTCAAAACCCACCTGGACACATTCCTGTGCAACCTGCTCTGGGTGGACCTGCTTTGGCAGGGAGGTTGGACTAGATGATCTCCAGTGGTCCCTTCCAACCCCATATCATTCTGTGATTCTGTGAACTGTCTACCTGAAACCAACTAACCAAATTTTGCTGTGATCCTTAGTTTTACTGTAAATCAGGATTTCAAAAGGACATAAATCATTTCACATGTAAGAAAAACTACCCCAGGTTTATATTGTGGTAGAAATGTTGACACCTTCTTGGAATTCATTTTTAGCAATAATTATACATGAAAATGCCACTGAGAAGCCATAAATCTTCAAAGCCTACTGCACATCCTCAGAAATATGCAAGAATTTATTGAAAGTCTCTAGATGCCATGTGTGAATTACTGGGCCAAAAGAAAAATTCAGCTGAGATGCTGGAGCATATTGCTGGATGTATGTTGATAAATGATGTGTTCTACGTTCTTGTTTGAGATCACATTAAGTAGTTCAACCACACAAAAATATAGAGATGTTCCTGATTCAATGTACAGCATTTATGTCAGGTAGTGACTGAGCCTGGAAGCTAGGCTGCTCAGTTCCTTACTATGTGATCATTGATGCAGCACAAAACCCAAAATATCAAACAAAACAACAGAAAAGCTCATTGAAGGGCCTGGCCAAAAACAGTGAGCAAGCTGGAAGAGGCCATACAAGGAGAAAATGAAAGAAAAAAGAGCTTTGTTTCTGAGTGCTGCCTCTTCAGGACAACCTAAGTTTAAGCACCTCTTCAGGACAACCTAAGTTTCTTGAAGTATTATGGAATTATTTTTTATATCAACATTTTCCTTTAAGTAAACAAATTCATAGAGAAAGAGTATTGGCTAAATCAAATGCATAGAATGTATCATGCTTTGTCTGCCTGTTCAGCTACACAGTGGAAGAAGATTTTATTTCAGCAGTGGTGGTAAACTACTTGCCTAAAGAGGCACTTCACTTAGGAGAAGTGGTTTGTGAGGCACCAACATTTTAAGTGCCTGTTCCAGCTGGTCAGCACGCCATCCCTGATGAGCTGAACACATCTAAAGGAGCATGTAAAACTGGGAATAGTCTTCTCTGTGTGAATCTTACTCCCACTTCTGGAGCTGTGTGTGCTATTGGACTGTGGGCTGAGGAATGTATGTGTGAAATGCATCTTCTCCCTTTCCAGAATTCACCTTAGGGCAATATACTGATTTTCTCTCTTCAAACTACTAAGTTTGAGTTTAAAATAATCCTTCTCAGGGATACAAGCACAAGGAAAGAATTTAATTGTGTCTGAAGGACAAAGTTTTCTGCCATTTTTCTCTTTTGTCTTTCAAATGGCAGCTACCAAGTGGAACCCTTTTACTTGTCAAAAGTGTATCTCTATTATGTTGGAAGATATGTTGAATTAAAATTAGTAACAATAACAGAAGGACAGCTTACTAGTGTCATTTACTTAATATCAATTGAGTCATTTTATATTTAAATACCTGTGACCAGGGCACTTTGGAATGACATAAAGCAAAGATAAAGTGCAACACAAACTTAAGAAGTTCACTCTCCTAAAAATTACTACTTTATGAGCCCACTTAGTATGTGACAGTGGGTAAAGAAGATGGTGAGAAATGGGAAGATATGAAGGATTCATATTGGAAGCATAATAAAAGACATCACTAGCATGAATATTTCTAAAAGCAGGCTGCAGATGTCTAAAAGGTGGACTCAGGCAGAGGCACAGTGAATTGTAGAATCATAGAATGGTTTGGGTTGGAAGGGACCTTAAAGATCATCAAGTTCCAACCCCCCTGCCATGAGCAGGGACACCTCCCACTAGAGCAGGTTGCTCAAAGCCCCATCCAGCCTGGCCTTGAACACTTCCAGGGATGGGGCATCCACAACTTCTCTGGGCAACCTGTTCCAGTGTCTCACCACCCTCA
>BJBW01010520.1:0-18938 GCA_004320125.1 Scolopax mira | reverse complement strand
TTTTTTTTTTTTTTTTTTTTTTTTTAAACGAAGGAGCTTTCCCAGATCTGGGAGCACAACTGGTTATTTTGATTTGATTGACAAGTGATGTCATATCGTTAAGGGGGGGGGGGAGACGACAACATGTTTTAGCAACAGTTAGCAGTGCCCAGTGATGGAGTTGACACCGATGCCCGGGCAGAGGCGAAGGCAGAAAACAAATCCCCCCCCCNNCCCCCCCCCAGTGCACCCAGATTATTTATTTACACGCCCGGAGTGGGGTTTCTTCCTCTTTTTATTATTTTTTTTCCCGTCCCAATATTGAGGAAATAAAGTGTACCTGAGCAAACGGAGCCGGGCTGGGTGGGACCCCCACCCCCTGGGGCGCTTTCCTCCAGACACCCCCCTTGCATGGGTGCCCCGCCTGTACCCTCCAGGGGACCAATCTCCCTCCCAGTGAACGGATACCCCCCCCCCTCCCTCCCCCCAACCCCGCTCCGTCCCGAATTGCCGCCCGCGGCGTCCGCAAGCGAGGAGGGCAGGAAAAACTCCGGGAAAAGAAAGAAAAAAAGGAGGGAGAGAAACGTTCAATCCCGCGTCGGGCCGCGGGTGGTTGCGGGTGGTGTGCGAGCCCCGGGGCGGGCCGGGGGCTGTGGGCGTACCGCCCTGACCCCCCCGCCCCGCCGGGGGCCGCGGCAGGTAGAGGACCAGCCGCCCGGTGCTCGCAGGTAGGAGCCCCGCAGTCCGGTCCCCCCCACCGGGGGCGGCCATCACCGGTCCCTGCGAACAGCCCCCCCCCCGCCTCTCCCCCCGGGGTTGATAATTTCCCTGGGCGTGATATTTTGGGGAGGGGAAATTCTTGCTTTCTGCCTTTTTTATGGTTTTTTTTTTTGTTTTCCTTCCTCTGGTTTGGGCTCTACTTTGCTTTTTTTCTCCCCAGCTGCCCCCCACCCCGTTCCCGCGTTACTAGCACGTATTAATGGCTGCTAATAGGGTTATAAAATGACACAGTTACCTCTTAACCACAAGACCCTATTTAAGCTGCATTTTAAAAAAGCCAAAAAATAAACCAAAACACAAAAGAGAGTGAGCGAGAGAGAAGGCTCGGGGAATAAATCACGGAATACTTAATCTTCTCTCTTTTTTTTTTTCTTTTTTCTTTTTTTTCCTAATACTGTAGGAGCCTTCTCGCTATGCCCCCATCCCGCAGACGGTTTCCCCCGCAGTGGGAACCTCGGTCCCAGCCTCCTCCTCCCGCACACGCCTTCACCTGCGCTTTGTCCGCAATTTCCCCGGTGCCCGCCGTCCCCCCCCGGTTCGCTCGGCTGCAAATAAAGGGGAGGAAAAGCCCCGAGTCGACCCCAACCTCTCCACAAAAACGCGTTTTGTGCAAGTTCCCAAAGAAAACGGCGTGCGGGGGGTGGGGTGGAGGGGTGCGTTGTACACGCACACCTTTCTCCAGAAAAAGGTATGAATTTTTGTTTTGCAGGCGCTGCCAGGGGAGATTTCGTTTGCGGGAGCCTGCTTGAATTTTATTTTGTATTTTCTTTTTCTTGCGGGGTTATTTCAGGCGCGACTATTGCAGGAGGGAGAAAAGAGGACGATCCCGCGGGTTTGATTTGTTTCTTTGCGGGCAAAACTTTTGCTAGGGAGGGACCGAGCCCGGAGCGGGGCTCGTCTCATCACCGGCACCGCCCGCAGCCTTTCCCCTGCGAGCTGCGGGGCTTGAACCAGGCCGGGCTTTGCGTTTCCAAGGGAAAAAAAAATTAAACAAAAATTGCGTTTAATAAAGATGCCCCGTGCTCTGTGGGAGAACAATCCCCGCGACCGAAACCCGCAACCCCTTCCCTTAGTGAAATCGCTTTTCTTATTGAAATCGCCTCAAATCCAGGCAGACTCCGCTCCTGGTTGCTTCTAATTTTTTTTAATTTTTTTTTTCCTGCCTTCCAGCCTCAGAACCCCAAAGCAAAAGGAGGACAAAAAGGGGAACTTTGCACGTACAACAGCAACAAAAAAAAAAAAAAAGAAAAAAAGGAGGGAGGGTGTGTGTGTGTGAAAGAGCCCGCGGAGAGGAGCGGCCCGGTCCCCGATGTGGCTGGATAATTTTAAATCATGCAAAGCCCCGTAAAGCTGCCGCACGGGACTGGGACGGAGAGGACTCCCCGGCAGGCAGGTGCAGGGGGAGCGGGGCCGGGCCCTGCCGCCTTCCCGGGGCGGAACAAACCCCTCGCATCTTTTTTTTTTTTTTTTTTTAATGCCCAAATCTGCGAACAATGCGAGCGAGGAGATAGGATGTGGCTGCGGGGAGGGGGGAGAGGAGGCGGGGGGGGGGATGGGAGGGGGGGCGCGGGGCTCTGCACACCCCGTCTGCGGGAAGTGTCTGTCCTGGGTGAAATGCAACTTTCCAAGATGAAGATTTAAATAATTACCCCGGTGACAATGGGAAAGGGGGGGGGGGTAAGAAAAGGAAAAAAAAAAAACCAAAAAAACCCCAAACCTCAAACACAGAGGCGGCCCGGCAGCCCCGCTCCCCGCAGGGTAATGGTGCGGGGAGCGCAGCGGGTGCGCCCCCAGCCCCCGGGCTGAGCCCCCGCGGTGCCTCCGCGCCAGCCGGCGGGCGTTGCACCGGGATCAGCCCGGCCCGGCGGCCCCGGCCGGGCGGGAGGCGGCGGTGGCCCGCGGGGGATCCGGGCGTGCCGGGGGCATTTTTTCGTTCTTTATAAAATCTTACCCGGGTCTGTCCCCGGGAGAGCTGCCCCGAGCCGTGCGCTCCAGCAGCGGGACCCGCATCCCGGTGCGCGGCGGCGGAGCCGCGGTGGCGGTACGGCAGCCGCCGGGGCCGCGCAGAGCCGCGCCGCCGCATCCCCTTACCTTGCCTTTCGCCCGTTCGTCGTTTTTCTTTCAGTTTTCCTCACGGAGCCTGGAAAGCGCCGGTTTTCCTCCTCCGCGGGGCCGCCGGGAGCCTCCCCTGCCTGCCTGCGCCGGGAGCGGCGGCTCTGCCGGGGCGGTGGGTGCGCGGATCCCGGCGGAGGGGCTGCCCGAGGTGCGCGCTGCTTAAAACTGGCAGCAGTTTTCGAGCTGAGCCTTTTTTTTTTTTTTTTTTTTTAACTCCCTTCCCCCCTTCCCGTCCTCCCTCCCTCCCTCTCTTTTCCTCTCTCCCTTCTTTCCCTCCCCTTCTCTCTCTCACTCTCCCGCATTCAAGGATGGCACGGCGAGCCTCTGTGTATTTATGTACATAATAAGGCAGCTCGTCCCCTCCACTTCATTTGCATCATTACAATATCTGTACAAGCACATCACATTGTCTGTTGCTTGCACCTTTTGTTACGGTTGCTGTCACAGTCTACGCGACTTGACTTTCATATTTTTAAATGAATTGATATTATACCAACAACACCCACTCACATCCCAGGCGCTGGGAAACCGGGCTCCGCTGCACCGGGCGCCCCAGCCCATCCTCTCCCGAGCCGCCCGTTTCTTCCATCGGATCCCAAGGAAGGTGGCGTGGGGGGAGACGCTTTGTAGGATCAATTATTCGTATAAATTATTCCTATTCGTATTGTGTTTCCCCTCCCTAGTGAAGGGAATGTTTGGGAGGGGAGGGTTAGATTATTTTTTTTTCTTTTCCCTTTACATTGGCCAGCCGGGCTTTTGTATAACCTCGTGTTTCTTCTCCCCCCTCTCCCTTCCCAAACTCAAGCTTTTCGGGCTGTGCACCTGCACTGAGAGAGGCTGGAGAAGCTGGAAGAGGCGGCAGCAGACGTTACGCGACGGTAGCTAGGAAAGAAAGGGTGAAAAATTCAGCTAGAAATTCAGCTAGAACGAATGTTTTTGGAAATGGTTGCGCTCCCCAGCCCCGGCTTGGCAATCCTCACCTGCTGGGCATTTTCCTGCCGGTGCGTGTGTGTGTGTGCGGGGCTGGGGGGTGGGGTGGGGGGGATGAGGGGGGATCCCCTCGCCGAGCGCCCGGTGGCTGGATGGGGTGGCGAGCGCCCGGGCCGGCGGCGGGGGCCAGCGCCGCGGGGGGCCGCAGGGGCAGCGCCGAAGCGCCGCGGGGTGCGGTGCGGTGCGATTCTCCGGGAGGAGGGGGGAGCAGGCGAGACCCCCGCCCGAGGCTGCGGGAAAACCATATTAACGGGGAGACAAAGGCCGGACCGTCCGACGGGGGCCCTGCGGGAGCGGGGAAACGAAATACGGCTCGGGAAGGGAAGGAGAAAAGTTTCGCGGGAGAGGAATTATCATCATAATGGAGGTAAAAATGTGAGCAGGGGAAAGGAGGGGGAGAATCCTATTCTGCTGGCATTTTCTGTCTGTCTTTGTGATACGGTCCGGGGGAAAAAGGGTCCTTGATATGCGGCAGATAATTCTTATCAGCCCCACGCAGCCCATTTCCAAAGTAAGTGTTTTAATTACTCCTCCTGTATTACCCTTCATCCTCTGAGAGGAGATACATGGCCAGATTTATGCAGGGGAAAAAATACAAAAGAATGCGGTATTAAACTATATACATATATATATGTCCCCCTCTTTTTTCCCTTGTGCCCAGGAAGAGGGAGACGCTGTCGCCAGCCGCGCCCTGGGATCGCCCCTACTCGGAACGACTCTAAAACGAGGGACCGTCGCCCAGGCGGAAAAACTACGGGAAAAGTGGGGTTTGAAGCCTGACGATTTTTCCCCAAACGGGGATAAACAGGGGTGTCCGCGCCGGGGACTCGGGGGGGCTGAGACCGGCGGAGGCGCAGAGCTGCCCAACGGGGACTCACGGCGCCGCTGCCCGCTCGCCGGACGGGCTGTCCCGGGGCCAGGGCCACCCCCTCAGGTGCCACCCAGAGCCCTTTGGGGCCGCAGGGGCGGAGGGTTGCGATTTTTCCCGCTGGGAAAGAAGAACGTTTTCCTCTGCTGTTTGGCTTTCGTACTAAAGATGTCATCTGAAAGTCTGTGAGGGAGAGCTGTGTGCTCCGCTCTCTTCCACGGTAACAACCATATTCTGCATATTGAAAAATATTATAGACAGTAGGGAAGGTGTTTTTTTTTTTTATCCCCTTAAAAAGAAAAAAAAAAAAGAAAAAAGAACCAACCTTTTCAGTATTGATTCAACAAAAAAGAGAGGGGGAGAATTTAAAAAGAGAAGAAGCAGCACCAGCAGCAGGGAGAATATAGGCTCAGCAACTCTCCAGGTTCGCTTCCTTATTATTACTATCCAGGGGTAATTTTTCATCTCTGCTAGCTAATCTTTGTTCCTTGTGAAGATAATGAATAGCCCAATCCTTATCTCCTGGGCTCCTGGAGGCTGCTGGAGAATGGGGTTGAACAGGGTTGAAAATTGGTTCCAAAGTGCTGCTGAATAAATGGTGTTCCTTATCTCTCGCTTCCAGATTATCGGAACCCTTTCAAAACTCACACAACAAATACAGCCACCGCATCTAATGCATCATTTACCAGAGCAGATCTCCGCGTTTGATCGGCAGATAGGCAAAATCTATGTATTCCTTGCTTTACTTAGTATGCACGGACGCGGGGCTGCTGTGCATGCGGGGTGCCCCCCGGCTGGGCCTGGGACACCCCCGAGGCTCTTAGCACATACAGGTCTCCTGTGCTCTGTGGGGTGAGGAGGGGGTCACCCGGGGGAGCAGGGTGGGACAGCAACGCACCTTGCAAGGTGCTGTGCTGCCACATTTGGGAATTCGGGGTGGCTCGGCTGGGAAGCTGGTGGGTTTGCAGGGAGAAGAGAAGGGGTGTGAGCATCATCCCGGGCACCCCTGCTCCTCCACAGAGCCACTTTTAGGCTCAGCTGTGCCCTACTCCCTCCCCAGCCCTTAGTGATCTCAGGGCCCAGCTGGACCAGTCTGGTACAACCTCCCTTGTACTCCCTCCAGCCTGTTTCCCCCAAAATCCCCACAGCCCAGCCGTGGAGCCTGGCCAGTCCCTTGCGTGCCCCAGGGGCTGGGGCTGTCTTCCCAGCTGGTGATCGCCTTTGGTTCTGGGGGATCCCCCCAGATCCCAGCTGCAGGCAGGACAGGGCACCTAGGGCAGCCTAGGTTTGGGGAGCAACTGGTGATCCTGGGGGAGAAAATAAACAAATAAACCCCACAGAGAGTCCTTCTTCACTCTCTGTGTGAAATGTATTTCTTCTTTTTCTTTTTCTTTTTCTTTTTCTTTTCTTTCTTTCTCTCTTTCTTTCTTTCTTTCTCTCTTTTTCTCTCTTTCTCTCCATCTCTCTTTCTCTCTCTTTCTCTCTCTCTCTCTCTCTTTCTCTTTCTTTCCCCCATTTCTTTCTCTCCCTTTCTCCCTCTTCCCTGGGTTTTCTTGGTTTCTATGCTCTAATTTCCTTTTAATTTTTTTTTCCCCAAAGCATCTCCATAACAGTAAGTGCCTCCCAGCCAGGCTGTGCAGTCCCCAGCTCCAGAGCATGGGATCCCCCAGCCCTGAGCCAGGGACAGATGTCCCCTCAGCTCTCACACCCCCCTTCTTTGCCCAGCAGCACCTGAGCTGGTGCCCAGGTAACAGACAAGGGGACATTTTATTTTCCACCACCACAGCACACCCCCACATTCCCTGTGCTGCTCTGGACCCCCAGCCCAGGGGGCCAGCAATTTCTGGGTTGGGGACAGGACATCCACAGTGTCTGTGTTCCTTTTGCCTGTCCAGCAAAGCTCATCCCTCCCCTGCTTGGAAAGGGAGAGAAACTTCAGTGTGAAGTTGTGGGCAAGCAGCAGCCCCAGCCAGCCCCTGCCCATGCTCAGGAGTTTTGCAAATGTTCAACTTGTACTAATTTTTTTATGGCTGTATTCACAGTTGTTCCCCGTAAAAAATGGACCTGTGTTAGTTTATTAATAACCTAAACATTACGTATTAAAGACCTATGAGTGACACAAGATGACAAAAAGCTGTATTTTTCCAATATACACAAGCACACATTTAATAACCTTCTATTGCATCTCAGCTAGGCCTTCTCTCTGATGGTTCCCATGGCAACTGAGATAAAAAAGCAGCCATTTTCCATATCTCTATGAAAGTCTATTATATTGCAGGATTAGTTCATCTTCTGCTAAGGTCAAACACAAAGTCATACAACCTGAAATATTTAGAATCCATGTACATTCATTTTTTTATATGCCCTTTCATTTTCCACAAAAGACTGAGCTCCTCTGAGGTTTTATTCCCCAGAAAATGCTAAGCAAAGCAATAAAAAAATCATGATTAGCAGCTGATGAAAAGTTCAATTGTTTTTTTTTTTTTTCCCCCAGTTTTTTTTTTCCCTTTTAAAAAAAAAAAAAAAAAAAAACCACACTATTGTTGGGCAGATAGTGCCTTCCCCATTTATCTCTATCAGCAGCCGTGATTGCAGCCGATACCGGCTGCCTAATTGGGCTGGGAGCAATTTGCAGGCGGACGGCGTCACCTTCTGGCTAAGGCGGGTGAGACAGCGGCGGTGCAGGGTCAGGACCCGGGGGGTGGGGGTGTGTTTGGAGCCGACCCCCCCTCCTCTTTAGCATCCCCCAGCCCCCAAACCGGCGGGCCGGGGACCGAGGCCGGAGCCGGGATGTGCCCCCCGGGGTTCCCCGCGGAGGGTCGGCTCCGCTCCGTAAGAATTAATAGAATCTGGCTACGGGCTTGCAAACATTTCAAGAGGCTGTATCTGTGTATTCCTGCGACGATTAAAGATTTTTATTTATTCGCGTGTCCTGATGAGGTGCTCCAAGCCTTTCGCCTGCAAGTTGTAGCTATCGCATGCTTGCAGAAAGGAAAAAAAAAAAAAAACCCAAACAAAAAACTAGTATTGGACATATCTAAGTCGCTCCCCCAAGCTCCGGGCTCCAGCGTGGTGTGGAGAGGGAAAGCAAAGTTACTTTTCTTTCTTTATGAAGGAGTTGGCAACGTAATTCAGCTGGGTTTGGTGACACTAGCAATGCAATAAAATACAACCTGGGCAGCCTTCAGACAGTTTGAATAGTGACAAACGTGTTATCGCCCACGACATGAAGAACTATGGCTCACTCTTTTTCCAAGGTCACTCCTGAAAACCTGGAAAAACCTGGAGGGACAGAATTTGTGCATGTGACCACCCGCGGTTGTGGGTTTTTTCACAGGTACCTGCTGCAATGTGACATTTATTCCAGCCCCTTTTAACGTGGAAAAATAGAGGTTCTGTAAATATGTGCAAAAGAGGAGAGGCTGGTGTGTGGCAGAAGAATTCTTTTTTTCTGTCTTTTCCCCATCCCTCCACCCCCTGGGAGTCCCACAGGGTTGTCCCAGTGGCCCTGACCGTGCTGTCAGAGCAGCCCAGGCTGGGCCAGGCAGGGGGTTATCAGGGATGGTGTATCCCAGGCTATCCCTGGAGATGACCTGCACCTGCTGCAGAGATGGGGAGTCGGGGATAGGAGACAGAGTGGGCAAAGCCAAATCCCAGCCCTGACCCAACGTCCCCCGCTGCCTCAGTTTCCCCCAACCCCGGTGAGGTGGGTGGTGAAAGGCACACAGAGCTCGGGATGTACCCAAAGGTGTTTTTAATAAGCTGTTTGGAGGTAGGTGTTGTCCAGCAGTGGCCAGAGCCTTGCCCATCTCCCCAAAACAGGCAGCAGCCCTTGCTCTTGGTAGCACAGCTGGGAGGGGGATGCCAGGGTGGCTTCCTCAGCTGGGGATCCCTTCACCTGGGGCACCTGTGCACCCATAAAAGCTCACACCTGCACCATTCCCCTTCTTTTGGGTTTTGCTTCCTTCTGCTCCTTTCAGTGGAGGGCAGACACCTGCATGTTTAGGGCTAATGTGAAAGTTATGTATTTTGAAGCCTTGGAGGCTGTGATTTTGGGGTCCTATCTCTCTTGGCTCTATTTATAGTGGCCAATTTCAGGGTTTGTGCTAAAGGGAGGAAGCCTGAAAGTGTGCCCTGAGCCTGGAGTTTGAAGAGGAGTATATGGCATCACCAAACAGGTAGTTTTCTGTTTTAAGTCTTGTGGTTTCTTTTCTTCCCCGCTTTATCCTTGCCATCCTGGTCAGCAGCTGATGTGGTGTTTGTACATCTGGGGTCTGCAGCCTTGAGGAAGCTTGTAGAAATCTGGGAGTAGCTTAGTAACCAGCTAAAAATGGTTGTTCCCCTGTCTTAGTGCTAGTACCCTCTTCTTGGGGTGGTGGTACTGGTCTTCCCCTCTCCTGGCTCTGGCTTTCTCATGGCATCTGCTGCTGGGGTGTAGGTGGAGGGTGAGCTGCCCTGGTGCTGGAAGTGTGGGTGCTATGGGGGGGCTGTGATGGAGCTTGCTGTGATGTTTGTGTGCTAGTGCCTGTTGAGGCTGTTGGGAATGCTGCAGAGCCCTGCTGGGTGCTGTGCTGTGCTGTTCAAACCCAGAGCAAAAATGGGAAAAAAACCTCCAAGTCTCCTTAGGGCTGCAAATATTTAGATAATTTCCAGTGGCTGGTTACTGCTGGGGGAAGCCTGTAGACATGTGTGGCTGCTGTCATGTGGCTTTTTGCAGGAGCAGGGTGGCCACTAATGCCTGGGAGGAAGGGGCTCCTTCCAGCCCCAGGGACTTGGGGGGCTGGTGGTGCCACCGGGGGGATGCTCTCTGCTCCCCCTTCCCGGTGAGCCTGGCGCCATGTGGTTTGGGATT
Source organism: Scolopax mira (assembly GCA_004320125.1). Taxonomy (NCBI): domain Eukaryota; kingdom Metazoa; phylum Chordata; class Aves; order Charadriiformes; family Scolopacidae; genus Scolopax; species Scolopax mira. The sequence continues at coordinate 9,354 of BJBW01010520.1, read as the reverse complement.
CAGGGCAGTGGCGAAATGCCCCAGTTTGGCCCCTGGTTGTTTTTCTGTCTCTGGGTGACATCTGGTGCATTGCTGTGAGTTCCCAGAAAGAGGCCCTGATGGAGGATGTCAGGGTAGGAAGAAAGGAACTGACCTTGCTATTAAAAGGCAACAGAAATGGAAATGTTTCAGGCTGTTCCTAGCAGACGTCTCTGGGAAGAAAATCTCCAAGCTCTGCTCCATCAGGCCTTCGTGGGCAGCTTTTCTCTGCTAATTGTTCACTTGATACCTCATTGGAAAGGCTTAATTTATCTTTGCCCCCGTGGCTGTGTCTGAAAAGATCTTGTGGAGTTTGGGAATGACTTTAGTTCTCTTGATCCCTCATGACATTGTACGTTCCTGGTCTTGTAGTGACGCCAACCCCAATGCTCTCAGATCAAAGACACCACTGGGAAGAGTTTGGGGTCAGATCCTGCTCTGAGTCTGGAGCAATCCCATTGAATCCAGCACAACATTCTGGTCTGGATTCTCTCTTTAAAGAGGGAACTTCTCACAAATCTCTTATCCCTGCTCTGAGCAAGGTCCCGTGCAGGAAGGAAACCTTGCCATTGCATGGATGCTCCTCCTGAGCTCCTTTGCGAGAAGTGGAGTAATTATCGAGATTAGTGAGAATAAGCTTTGCTTACAGCTTGAGATGAATGAATGTTTTAAACCCTCTTGGCTTTTTGGCTGAGATCAAATGTGGCATCAGTTTAACATCTGTATCCTTTATCTGGGCAGTGGGAAGACTAACCTTTCTTGACGCAGGGCGTGAACTTGATTTAAAAGGGCTCTCTTTCAATTCCCCCCCACCCCGTGCTGTGTGATCCTGCTCAGTGATACTGCAGGGAACAGGGGCTGCCTGGAAGGGGAGGAGGAGGAGGGAGGCTGTGCTGGATATTTGGAGAATGATGAAAGCAGCACATGTGAAACGTGGCTGGGGGTGGACGTGTGTGCTTGAGGACGGTGGGGGTGCGGTGACAGCCTGGTGACAGCAGGCAGCCACTGGGATTGAGATGTACAGATAGTCCCTGCTGGCCACAGAGCCATTGGCTCCTCCGGCGCAGTCTGCTCCGAGCTGTTGTCCGCTGAGCTGTGGCTGACAGCGTATCTCGGAAAACCCCAGCAATATATCTGCTGCAAAGGCATAAATCATCCCAGGTGCTGTCTACCTGTGCCCTGTGTCCCTGTGCCACACGCTGCTGCTCCCGCTTTGTCCCAGGAACCGCAGTGCTGGGAGCGAGCTGACAGCCGGCCTTCACCCCGCATGGGTGGCAGAGGGGCTCGGTAGCAGCCACCAGAGCTAATGATTTAAAAGATTAGTGCAAGGAGCACAGGCAGCTGCTACTGACTTCAGCCAAGGTGCTCCCATTGTTCAGGCTGGTGTTTCCCAGCCTCTACCTGTGGAGAAGCCGCTGGTGCTGCCAACAGCCGCCTCACCAGGGCCCTGGTGCTGGGATGCGGTGATGAAGCACTTCCCAGAACTTCTGGGCACAGAGCAGGGATGGCCAAAGGCTTCCTGAGCTCTGCCTTCAAATGATTTTTGGTGATGAAAGTGGCTGTTTCCCTGGGACAGGAGTGCTTGTCTTGGCTTGTTGAACATTAACTCCTCTCACCAGCCCCTGCTATGGGTTGCTGAGTGAGGGTGGTCTGTGCCTGGGCTAGTTGTCTGTGATGCCACAGTGGTGGCCAAAGCTGGGCAGTAAGGTTGATGTGCCCCAAGTGGGGAAGACTGGAGTGGTTGTGTGCAGCTCAGGGACAGGTTCTCCAGCAGGGTTACTGCATCTTCAGAGCATTTACTCCGTACTCAGCTGAAGACACCAGCTTCAACTTCCCCATTGCCTTCTCTTGGCATGTTGGTCTTGGTCTGCTCTTACAGTCCTTAATGGTGACAAGCCCCTGAGTGAAAGAGCACCAAAACCTTTGTTTTTCACCCAACAGAGGTGAGACGGTATCTTACGAAGTCCAGGAGACTTTCGCCCCCTCAGGGGCCAGGCCTGGGGCTTGTTTGAATAAATCCACCTGGGCTGGCTCTGCCCGTCCTTGCAAAGTGAACCCCATGAGTGTTGGAAGGAAGTTTTGTGAAACACAACCCAAGTGCACCCGCCGCACTCTGGAAAGTGGCACATGGAGCAGCAGACCATGTCCTGCACCCCTGGTCCTCGCAGCCCCCAAGCTTCTGAGCAGCCCCTCAAAGCACATTGCTCCAGCCCCGCACAGGCAGCTCTCGGGTCAGGTCAGCGGGTGGATGGGATGCCCACATCTGAGGGTCTCCAGGAGTTCCTCTCCCCTTCAGAGATGAAGGCTGCCGATGCTGGGAGGCTACTGTGACTACTGTGGGCTCTTAAGACCCACTGGAGCATCTGGTCGAGCCACTGCTGGGGACAGGATATTGCAGCGGGGGATTTTGGAGCTGGTCCACCAGGCGGTTCCTGTGCTGTGTGGATGTGTAACGCACACCAGCACGGTGTACACTGTGCGGAGTGTGTGGCTGGGGATGCAGTATTTATTTAGGTGTTGAAGGTGAAATGAATCTCTGCTGTTTCCCTCTGGGCTGAATCTTTACCGGCTCCCCCAGCTGAAAGCCAACACTGCTTCTCTGGAGCACGGGAGCCTCCTCTCAGCACAGTGAGTAGATATTTCCTGGACTTTAGGAGAAAAGTCCTTTCCCCCTCCACCCTCTAACTGAAATACTCCCCCCCTTGCTGATCTTCCCACTTGTTTTTGCCATCGTTTCCAACGGCTGGTTGGGCTGCTGCTGCACTGTCCCTTTCCCTTGTTTTTCCCGGCTGTTTTGGAACTCAGTGGGTGGCTCAGGACAGAAACCTGCCCAGCCCACAAAAGTCATAGAGATGCTTTCTACAGGGCAGTTAAAAGCAGGGTTTTTCTTTGCCAGAACCCAAAATAGTAACTTCCTGTGCAACAGGCGCATCGCTTCCAAGACAGCTGAGCATGGTAACTGCAAATCCTTCTGGATGGTGATGTTCTGGGATGAGGCAGATCTGGAATGGGCTGCTGATCTTCCCGAGCATGTACAGGTGAACTGGGAGCAATCACACTGAGAACAGTGGGGCTACTGGGAGCATCCCTTGAGGCAGTGCTTTTCTTAACCCATTGATCTCAACCTTTGCCTGCTGGACTGTTCTCAAGGCTCCTAAACAAAGCCCATCCTTCATTTGGTAATGTGGCTGCATTTTTTTTTTCTTTTTTTTTTTGGACGAATGGATGGATTTCTTCATAAATCACTTTTTTCACCAAATTAAGAGAACAGAGAAGGGGAGGAAGGGGGAACCCCCCAGCCCTTGTCTTGGTGGCTTGTCATGCCTGCCTTTAATTGACAGACCTTATTATTAATGTTTTCCAGCCGCCTCTCATCCAGGGCTCAAACCTCCCTCTTAAAGCCCTGTCATGTTAAAAATTGACGTGTGTTGACTTTGGCCTGGGAGAAGCTGGGCCCTGGCTGTAGGTAGGAACTGCATGTGTTTAGTCTGGCTTACATTTTATTTTCCCCTTTCATCAAATTAGTTCAGCTGTATTTTTTTTCTGCAGGAAAGAAAAGAAAAGAAAAACTGTTTGACAATCTGAGGCTCTGGGTTAGAATTGCAGCATTGCATTAAAACAACAAAAAATAGCTTACAAATGTGGGCTGCAACAGACCGGGTAGAGATGGGGCCACCAGAGCAAGAATGGGAAAAGTTGCTGGAAGTAAACACCATCTCCAAAGTGGTGCATAGACATTCCTCCTGCAGCCCCAGGTGTTTGTTTAATTGATTTACACCAGTTTGTGTAGCTGCATACAGTCTTGCTAAAATTAACAGTGTCCTAATTTTGGCAGGTTTTTTCCCCTTCCTCCTAGCTCAGTCTGTACAGCAGCCTGGTAGTGGGTACCCGAGTGCTGTTCCACCCCAACGCTCAGCCAGGGATGTGTTCCAAGCCCAACAGGGTGAGCAGCGTCTGAACTGGGGCTGGAAAGCCAAGGAAATCCTGCTTCGTGTCCTCTAAGTGCCTGGGATCAGGAGCTATGTGGTGCTTTTCGTTGGGATCAAAGTTAAGACCCAAACTGTATCTGTTAGCGATGCTCCTGCCCACAGATGTGGAGAGGAGGAGGTCCCACATGCTGGGGAGAGCATGTCCTGCTCCTGCTGCCCCAGGGTTTTACTGATACCCTAGTACCTCACTGTGGGAGGCATCTGCCCCCCTCTCAGTGCCTTTCCCCAGGTGCTTCAGGGTTAAATGCACTTGAAATGTCACTGGGGTTCATTTAACTTATAGGAGGTCTCCCCAGCCCCAAATCGCTGAGGACCAGGGGAGCACCAGCTGCTGTTTTGGTGCCAAATGGAAAACTCAGGAAGTTACTAGTGTGCTTGTGTCACCATCTTGCCTGTGCTGAATCCAGCCCTGCTCTGCCCAGGAAAGATGAGACACGCCAGCCCCAGCCTAGAAACTGAGGGAGGGAAAACCCCAGGTGAGGCTGCCAGGAGGCTCCATGGGGGTAAAGGGGCATTTCCACTCCCATCCCCTCAAGTGTATGTCAGTGACATGTCCCCATGCCCCCACCGGGGTTTCTCCTGAGTGCCTGTGGACATTGGAGCTATGGGGCTCAGCATCTGCTGTTTGGCCAATGCTATATCCATGCAGAGCTGGTGTCACTCCTTGCTGGACTGACCACCCTGTCACACCTGAATAGTGTGAGTGAAGTGGAAACAGGCAGGGAATAGTCCTTATTTGCCCTGGGGCGTGTTGGGGACAACATGTTTTGACCTCCTGAAAGGTCTCACAGGCAGGTGCTGGCTTAACATCTCCCCTCGTAGCAATTCCCATGCATCCTTGTTTTCTGCATCTCATGATGGTGTTTCTGTGGACTCCATGGGAAACCCACCACGCAGCCCTGTATCCTCAGTGCCCACCAAGTACAGTGCCAGATCCCACCATCCTGGCAACCCTAGGACCCTCAACCTATTTTTTGGCCATATGGGTAGAAAAGAACAGGTCTCATCCCTGCTGCTGGCTGCCCCACAATCATCGTTGCAAACTGGGGAAGGGCTGGAGGGTGCCTGGCTCCCTGATGGACCCATAATAAAACAGTTGCACCCAGGGATATGTGGAGAGATTTGGCAGGGAGACCTCTTCTCCCTGCAGCCACCACCCCTTTCAGAAGGGCCCAGCTGGGCAGCGTGCCCATAGGCATGAGGACCCAGCCCCTCATGGGGGGGCTGGAATATTTTCTAACAGCTACTTTTGTAACATTAGCGAAATCAAAGCAAAACGTGTCAAAATTCCCATTAAGACACATTTAACTTCCCCTTGTTTCAAGACAAAGTGTCTTTGCCTGGAGGCAGGTTTTGGGTTTGCTGGGCGGCCGTGGGAGACTATTGGATTACAGGCAGCACAGAGCCAGATTTTGCTCTCTTCAGGGTAAAGGCTTTTTCTAATCAGGATCAGTTTAATTCTGTCATCTGAATTATTAGCTTGGCTCTGTTTCTGGCCTGTGCAGGAAGGAGATGAGGGAAAGGAGCCCGTTGCTGGACGGAGGGGAGGGGAGAGGGTCCGAGCCCCAAAGGGCAGAGCTTGGGACCTGCTCTTTGTGCTGCGAAAAACCCTGTGTTCATGTTATAGATGTTGATGGATGGTGGAAGGTGTGAAGGCCTCTGAGGTCTTTGCAGCTACAGATTAAACCTTGCTGCGTGGTTCTGCCATACATGAGCATCAATTTGATTTACTGGTGGGGAAACTGAGGCACGGGGCAGAGACCAGGGATGGAGAGCTGTGGTGCTGGCAATGCTGAGCCACCCTCACTTGCAGAGAGGTAAGATGAATTCCTCATTAAACAGAGGAGACAGCAAAATCCCTCCTTTCCTCCTGGAAAAAACAGCATTTCTGCATCCTGGCTCATGTGTCAGGGGAGGCTGTTTGGGCCTCACCACATCCTTGCTTTGAAAAAGATACTTTTTTCCCCTTCCCTTTTTTCTTTCCTTTTTTTTTTTCTTTTTTCTTTCTTTTCTCCCCCGAGAGTGAGGGTGTGTATGGAAACTTGAAGGCAGTGTTTTCCATGTTATTCCTCCAGTGTCCTCACTCCCTGTGTCATGGGTCCCGTCTGTGGTCTCCATTCCCAAGTGGATCTGGATGCTTGTGCTCTGGACACACACAGTCCCGATGCTTTCAGCCTAGTTCCTCCAGGGAGCATTTGACTGCTTAACTTGCTCAGAGGGCAGCAATAACAAATAATAATAAACTCAGTGGGTATTGCTGATGGCATGGCCAGGAGAGTGTGATGGGGAACGTTGGCGTGACAGTGCTGAGAAGGGCTGGGCAGCAAATCCTGAGCAGCCTGTGACTGAGGTTTTGGTTATCTGCACCTCTGAATGGGATGAAATCAAGCTGGATGAGGCATCAAGGAAATTTGGTGCTTGTTCTTTGGGGGGAGAAACCAGGTTTGCTGCCTGCATGTTCCCAGGTGGTTCCTCAAAATGAGAGGAAAGTTTCTGACATAAGGATGACCCCATTTTTGTTTCACTCATACAATTCAGGGGTAAGGGGAGCGTCGCTTCACCCCATGAGCTGGATACCTGCTCCTCCAAAGTTGGTATCGAGGCACCTAAAAGGTGAGGATGCAGGCACAGGTGGTCTGGTCAGGATTAACCAGGTCACCAAGGCACCATTGGGGCAGCTGAGGGTTACAGGAGTATGCAAGGACTCCAGTGTGTCTGATTTAAGCTGGTGAGCAAATCCACAGGCAAAGGCACCCAGCACAGGGTGCTGCTGGGTCTGAGCTACATGGGTGAGTGCAGGCAGCACTGCACCAAGGATGGTCCCTGCAAAATAGCAGGAGACCCCAGAAGAAACACAATTAAAGCTGTGTGTGAAGCCACTTCTTGGTGCAAGCACCTGGGAGTCTAGACCCTACCTGAGAAAGGGAAAAGAGAATTGCTTCCAGCTCTAAGAAGAGGGTGTGTGAGGAAAGGGGCTGGTCAGGTGGCTGCTGGGCTAGCTGGTGGGGGAGGCAGGCAGTCCTGCAGCTGTGATGGCTGGTGGGCTCATCTGCAATGGGCACTCTTAGTAGACCCCAAGCTTTCTCCTAGGCTGCTACTGTCTGTGCTGCAGCTGGAGTGCAGACTGCTGCTGAAGAACACTTCCAGAGTAAGAGACAAAAAAAACCAGCATAATGTGCCCTTTCCCGCATGCAACAGGGAACGTGGCTTCTCGGGTGCATTTACCCTGGGGCAAGAAACAATTCAATGAGACCTTTACCATCCTGCAGCAGTGAGATGCCTCTGTTTAATAATCTCTCTGCTCTTTGACTGCGCTCAAGCTATGCTCATTGGGAGGTCTGAGCCTGCATAGGACTGAGAGGTGTTGGCAGAGCTGAAGAAAATAGGTAAATTGCAAAAGACCTGGGGAGTCCTTAGCAGATCTACCTTTAAGTCCTCCCTTACTGTTTTTTGGGTTTTTTTTATAAGGTTTCCTTGACACCTGGGCAGAACATGAGAGAACTAGTTGATACTTGAAGTGTCATCAACCCATTAGATTTTGGGACAAAAGAGCTGCTTGTTCCATGGTTGGGCCAGTCCTGGGCTGGCAGCACGGAGATCCAGCACAGGGCAGTGGGATGATGTAAAAAGTGATGGGGAACCCATGACTGGACCCATATTGGTCAGCTTGTAGGGGTCCCACAAGTGGCAGAGCTCAGCTCCAAGGGGACAGAGGCTGAAGTTATGGTCTTAGTTTTGTTCCTTGCTGGCATAATCAATCTTCTGCAAGAGATGCTCTCTGCTCAGCATTTCTGACGTTATCTCATCCCCACTGTCAAGTGCAGGCTGAAAAAGTGTCCCAGAGTTTTCATTTTCAGCCACTTAAGCCCTGAGCATCTTTGAAGCCTTGGTTCCACGCTTCCCTCTACACCCAGTCCCCTCACTGAGGGACAGCTGTTGCACAGGGAAGCCAGCCCATATCTTTGATGCCCTGCCTCTGCAAGGTTCTCCTTTACCCATGGCCTATTTCGATCTGTAGTGTCCTTTGGGCCCTCTGTTTCAGAGATTCTTTTTTCTCCTAAATCAGGAGCTGGTGGTTGCACATCTGAGTTCAGGAACACAGTGGTCCTGGAGTTCTCTTTCCTTGGCCTCCTTAATCTCATGGAGTCAATGGGCTCTTTTGCCAGGCACAACAATTTACCAGAGAAGGTGGTTTTGTGGGGATACTACTGTGGGATGTGCTACTTTGTTGTTTGGGATTGTGCTGTGTATTCGAAGACCATTGAGGGCTGTGAGATACAATGCCGATATGTAGATTGATGTTGAAAATCAACATTTCTTTGGATCACTGCTGTGAACTTCTGCTGTGGAGTGGCTGGACACATGAGGTGTCTAGGACACATGAGGTACCAGCTGGACCTGGTGCCTTTTTGAATGTTTTCACCAATATCTTCCATCCCAGTCCATGTATCTTGGAGTCCTTTTTGCTCTTCTCTAAAAAGGTTGAGGGGATGAGCAATGGCATGGGCTCATGGGAGCTTGCACCCTCCAGCATGAGCCACCAAACCTGGCTGACAGCAGTGGCACTTCCCAGGGCTACCAGCTAGGGTGGCCCACCACAGCTGGCCAATGCCTCTATCGTGTTTCAGCAGTGCTTCTTCCCCAGAGGTTGGTGCCACCTCAAGCTCTGTCTTGCAGGTACTCCTTGTGAGTGCAGGATGTGTCTGCAGCTCCCTTCAGGGTGTTTCATGGCGTGCTACCATCCACCCATGAGAGAGGGACCTTCTCCCAGCTGCTGGGGGTGGGCAGAGCTGTAAGCAAGCCTGCTGAAGCTGCTGTGCCTCCAAAGCTGGCTGGTGCCGGTCCCCCTCACTCCAGGGTGTCTCACCAAAATAGCTGCTATGGAAAGAGGTTTGTTGACTTTTTTCTTTTCCTTTTCTTTTTCTTTCTTTTTTTCTTCCTGTGCTCAAACTTCCCCAGACCTCCTCAGAAGGCTCTGGCATATCATCCTACAGATGTGGCATAGAGGCCCTGGTTGCAAAATATATCCGGCATGGCAGTTGGTAGTGTTGTGCAATCTCCATCAACTTACGGAAACCACTATGAGATACTATTAAAGAGAGACTCCGGTACCATCCATCACTCCAGCCGCAGTCACGTGTCCCGCTGTCAGGCAGAAGGGCACAGGCAGGCAGTGCAGGGGCTGTAGGCACCAGGAGAGCTTTCCCTTGCAATGGGTGTTCTTCTGTGTGGGCGGATGGGATATGACCTCTCTTCCGGCACCTTTTGCTGTTCAGACCGGATATGTTGCATTGCCACTTATGTTCTACCATTAAATATTCCTCTTCAGTGTCTGCCAGTGCTGCAG
>BJBW01010519.1:74376-93295 GCA_004320125.1 Scolopax mira | reverse complement strand
TAATGCCCTTGCCAGTGTGTGGGTGTGGAGGACATGGGAGAGGGAGGAGAGGGAGGCAATACATCTTGTGATAGGCTGTGGAGACACAGATCCAGGTGAACTTGAAGAATCTTAAGGGAAATATCACAGTGATCTTTGCCACGTGGACATTACAGAGGACATAAGAGATTTCTTTAGGTCGTGAGGACGTTTGAGACCGCTAAGAGGCATAGGCTAGATATGGGAATTAAATCCCAAAGTAAAAAAAAAAACGGAGTCTGTAGTTTAAAGTTTGCTGCTGCGGGAAGTAGGTGGTCCCCTGGAAGAACCCCCAAAGGGCTTTCCCGTTGAGCCAGGAAGTGTCACAGCACCAGGCTTTGGCACAGTCCCTCAGATTTATTCCGGGGAGATGGTTCAACTCCCTTGCCCTCAAAGGTTTCCTTTGCCCACAGACATCGCAATGCCCGTGTGCTTTGTGGAAAGGAGAGAGGAGATGTACTACCAGACGAGCTGTGTTTTTCTCCCAGAGCTTGTTTAGGTGGCTTGAATGACACGTCCCCCTGTAACTGATGTCTGGACGTGGGGTTCGCATAGAAAACAATTTTCCTGCCGGGAGGAAAAGCGTGCCACGGGATGCTGGTTTTACCTGTGGAGACCTGCACTTAGGGACGGAGGGATCTCTTGGTATCTGCATGTGTGTAGGAGGGGAGAGCCGGGTTACGCAGCCTGAAGGCTGGGGATGCTCTGCTGTTAAAATGTGGGTGGCCGGGTGGGAAGACGCGATTCCTCCCACCCTGCCCCTCTCGCAAGGGCTCTGCCGGAGGGCAGGGATGACGGTCGCGTTTGCCGCTCTCCAGCGAAGTCTACGGAGCGGGGAAAAGGGGCGAGGGGAAGACGTGCGGATCACGCAACGCTATGTATCCTCGGATAACGGTACCCCCCGCCCACGCTTGCCTGAGCCCGCCCGGGGGAGGCACGCCCCACACACCCCCGCTCCGGAGCCACCGCACTGACCCACATGTTCCGCGACCTTCCGCCACGCGTGACACGGGGAGACGTGCGTGTCGCCCCCCCCCCCACCCCAGCCCCCGCGGCATGCCACGCAGCCCCGGTCCCCGCAGCCAGCACCCAGGCCGGCGGCTCCAAGGGGGGGCGGGGGGGTTCCGCGCTGCCCGCCCCGCCACGGGGGACCGGGGCAGGGGGTCTCACGCAGCTAATGGCGCTGGACCGGGCCCCGGGCCGGCGGGAAAGGGGGTGGGGGGGCTGCAAGGGGCGGGGGGAGCCGTGGTGCCGTTTCCCCCTGGCGGGAGAGATGGGGAGGGAGGGAGGATGGGAGGGGGGGGGGGGGGAGGGGGGGGGGGGGGGAGGGGGGGGGGGGGGGGGGGCGCGACTGCCCGAGCATCCTCTAAGCGCCGTCCCCCGCCAACGCCTTTCCTTACCCACAGTGCGGGATCCGATGCAGCCCATCACTCCGGCGGGGGCTCCGGGGAGAGGCGGCAGCCTCAGTAAGCGAGGAGGGCGGAGAAGGGAGGCAAGGCGCGGGGGAGGTGGGGTGGAAGGAAAAAAATAAAAATAAATATATATATATATATATATATATAAAAAAAAAAGGAGCCGGTCCCTTCAGCGGGAAACGCCGGGGTGGCCCAACCGGGACCGGCGCGGGGTCATGGTCAGGTACGAGCGCGGGGTGAGGCAGGCGGGAGGGGAGCCGGCGGGCCGGCCTGTCATCTGTCCGTCCGTCCGTCCCCCCTCCCGCCGCGCCTTCGCGCTTTGTTCCGCTCCCCTTGCGGCTTCCCTTCCCTTCCCTCCCCGCCGCCGCCGCCGCCGCCGTGTCCCTGCCTCCGCCGGGTTCGCCCCCCCCCCCCCGTCACCGGCTCCCCGACGGGGAGGCGGGCTGAGATTGGGTAAACAGCCCCGGCCCGGCAGCGCCGCTCCCATTGGCTGCCGGTCTCCGCGGCCCGGGGAGGCAGGGCCGGGCCGCCCGCCCTCGGGGAAAGCGGGGCGGAGGCGGGGGCTCGCCCGGCGGGCGGACAGGTGCGGGAGGGGCGGGGCGGAGGCCGTGGACCTCCCCCCCCCATCCCGCTCGCCCCGGGGCGGGGGCCGGCACAGGTGAGCGGCGCCGCAGCAGCAGCTCAGGGGGGCGATGGGGGGGTGGGTGCTCGGTGGGGACGGGGGGAGCGGGAGCGTCCCCGGAAGAAGAAGAAGAAGCAGCAGCAGCGAGGGGAGCGGTGGGGCGGGCGAGCTGTTTCCCGGTAACTACACTTGCCGACCCGACTCAATTACCGGTAGCCCCCCTAGCGGGCGTCCCCGCCGCCTTCCCCCGGGAGGGCTCGGCGGGCTCCCTCCATCCCTCTCGCTGCCGGCGGAGCCGGGGCGGGCGGCCCGGCCGCGGCCCTGCGGGGACTGCGGGAGCCGCCGAGGGGCGGGAGGCTGCGGCCCCGGTGAGGGGCTGGGGCGGGAGGAGCGGTGAGTGTCCTCCCCGCCACCGTGTCCCCTCTGCCCCTTCCCGGAGCTCCCGGGGAACCCCTCGGCGCCCCAAGCTCTCCCCGTCGCCCCGCCGAAGGGGGAGAGAAGCAAGCTCAGCCCTGAGGAAGATGGTTGTGAGGCCCTTCCCGCGCCCTCCCCGTTGACATGGCAGCGAGAAGGCATCTCTGGAGGTGGAGGAGGTGCTGCTGGGTCCCCTGTCCTCGCAGCCCAAATTCTGCCTCACCTGAGAGCACCAGCAACAAGGCAGGGTGCTCCGGGCCTGCTCCCCCACTTTGGAACTCTCCCCAACCTGCTGCGCCTTCCACTTTGGCTCTCAGAAACGCTCCTGATGTCTCCCTGTCCCTCTGTGTTCCCCCCACAAGCCTGGCTTATCCCGGCGGCTTCCTTCCACCCATCTCTGGTAAACAGCAAACTGAATTTTGCACGTCCCAAATGAGCCATTTCAGTCTCATCCTGGGGTCTGGGAAATCCAGTTTCTTGTCTGCCTCGCTGGGAGCTCGCTCGTAGCCGGCTGAGCAGCCGTGATTAACAGCAGTAACGGGGAACAGGTAAAGTCATTCTTTTTCCCGTTTGCAACTCGCAGACAGCCCAATAATAATATTAAAAAAAAGGACTTCACATAGAACAGGTTTTGCCTGAGCCTCTGAAACAATAAGGAGGAAATTTACTCACACACTGTCAGTTTACAAACTAAAATTTACACAGGAAGGACATGGGCAGAAAAAAAAAAAGAGAGAGAGAGAGAGATAGCAATGTCTGAATATAAGCAGCTATTCTATCTTTTTCCTTCTTTGTGATCCTGAAGATTTACTGAGTATGGTGAACATGACACTGCTGGAGTGTAAGAGATCATGGTAGCCTCCTCCTGTCTGGGTGCCTGAGGCCAATGAGAGTCTCCTCTGGTGCTATCATGCTCATCGCTGGATACAGCACATCACTGGATCTCCGCTGAGGGTGAAGTCTTCCCACAGCTAGATTTTTTCCCCTATTTTACTCCTCCTTCCCCCATCTATTTCCAAACCTATTCGTTTTCAGCTGCTCTTTTTGAATGACTCACTAAAGGTGTTTTTCCTGATGCGTCTGCACTCTGGAAACCTGCATTGTAAAAATGATGCAAAACCATAGATCCGATGGAACTTTATGTTAACCAGAGGTGTTTCAGCTTCCTCCCAAAAGTGGATCTGTATTGACTTCCTGGTCTAAATGTGAGGAAAGGGGAAAAAAAAGCAAACTGGAATGGTATATTAATTGGAGTAGTATATTAAGATAATAGAAGGCCTGTCTCAGATAAATGTTTCCTAAGTTAGTGGCTGCCCAGCCAACCATCGTCATCCACAGTCTGGTGCAGACAGATTGATCAGGACAGCTGTCCCCAGGAGTGTCACCACAAAGCCCACCAAGCAGCCCTTGCACCTCACCCTAGCCTGAGAAGATGTATTGCTGACACAGCTGTGGGCAATTTCTTTTCCTCTGGTTTCATTTTAATCCCCTTCTGCCCTTCACCCACCCGCCCAATCTAAAACTGTTCCCCTGAGAACCTCCTTTCTGCACCCTGAGTGATCTCTGCTCTGCTTTCCTGTCCAGGGATGATTTTGGGTAAGTCATGTTGGCTCTTCTTTCTTACTTTATTCCCCCCCTGCCTGACGCTTCAGCTTGTCTTATCGCTCTGTCTCGAGCTCAAAGTCACACCCCAGGTTCTAGCAAGTGCGCATTTGGCTTTCCTTTAATTACAGCTTCACCTCCATCAGTCTCTTCTGACTTCGGCCTCGGGGGTGTGATTCCACAGGCGGGTGAGCAAGTCCTAGCACCTACCCTGCCTGAAAAGCAGCTTTCCAGTTCTTGATGGGTTTGTCTTCCGACGCTTTAGCATCCGTGCCACTGCGAGGCAAGCACAGCAGAGAAAGAGAACTGGAAAGGAGGAGGATTCTATCCAAGTCTCCATTCATTCACCCCATGGAAGTATTGGCCTGTCTCATGGCTGTCTCGCGAGTCCTGATGCCACGGGCTCTCTCCTTTATTTTTTTTAATTTGGGATCAATATCACTTAGCTGCTGGAAGCACTGTCTTGGCACCTACAGCCATGCTTTGTGTGCCATTTTGACGTAGTGGATTTAATCAAAGGATAGACTCTTCTCCAGCTTTCGGTTCGCACTCATACATTTATTCATTGTTGACCTCGTGTACATAAATCTACATATTTAAAGTAAATTTCATTCCCATTAGAAGTTGGGAAGGCACTGTCAGACTATCAGCTATCAGTTTTCACACAACTGCTTGGCTCTTCCACACGGTAGTTTCCATGCAACAGGGAGCTCATAATCCGTGAACAATTTCCAGTTTTTAAATAAGCCAGTACCTAGCTTTTACTTCCTAATACAACATTTGCCATGCAGTAGCATAAGAAAACAGCAGCTATTTTACATTCTGAAGAAATGCCCAATTTTGTGAGAATTATGATTTCATGAGAATTATCACGTAGGAGGGAAGTGACAGGACTGAATTTTTTTAACAAGGGACTAAAACAGAGAACAAACCCAACTGTCCCCCACAGTTTCTGTCCTTGCTTTTCCTGAGCAACAGTATTCCCACTGCTGCTGCAAGGAACAAGAGGTAAATGACAAAACACAAATTGTTATGTTTGCTTTGAAATACACTTTATGACAGGATCTGAATATTTTCTCTAAGCACTGCAGGTACTTTCTTAAACAATGAGGCTGTAATTTCATGTAGGATGTAGTGTGCAAAACACGTTTTGTGCAGTGCTGATTTAAGTGCTGGTCTGAAAGGTCTTTATAAGTTTTTGTACAGGGTTAGGAGATGGAGACATTTAAGTATAGAAACACAGATAGGTTCTTTACGCAGTTGGGTATCTCAGAAGGAAGGAGCGATAGGAGACAGCCCCTTGCAGCCTCCTAAATATGCCCCTCTTTTTGTGGAGGGGTTTATTGTGAAGCTGTAGATCTCCTCCTCCCCAGACCCTGTTGCAAGTCGCATGCTGGGCAAGAGAGAGGGAAGAGATGTCATGGGCTGCAGGTCACTGGCGTTAGGAACCTTTTTTTGCAGAGCAGAGCTTCAGGGCTGCCCAAACTAGTTCAAGGATGCTGCTGGTGGAAGGGCAACGTAAGGATCCCTTGACCTTTTTGCTCCCCATTTCACACCTTTGCCAGGAATGCAACAGAGAAATTAAACTTAACATGCCGTAATCAGCTCATTAAGCATGTGCTCCTCGATGAGTACTACCTGGTTTGGGAGTTGAATGCCAAGGTGAGTTGGGAACAGACAAGGACTCACACCTTCAGTGGTCTTTTCCCCCCCACCCCCTGTAGACAGGCGGAGTGGTCCCCCAGGGTCTGAGCAGGGCTGGGTGGGGGAAAAAATGCTTCCAGCAAAGCTGGAGATAGTGACCTCATGCCCCGTTGAGGGGCTGGTGAAAGCACAGAGCAAAGCAGTTTCAGAATAAGCTCTGCTTTTTAACAGCTTGTTCCAAATCCACACTGAGGCACCTCCATCCCAACCCCGAAGACAGGCTTAGGCTGCAAATTGTTAACTGCTTGCTTTTTACGAGATGCCTGTTCAGCATTGTTTGCCTTTTCTATAAGCCATTGATGAATGTATTAAACCTATTTTCCAGATGTTCCCTATAGCTCTATATAAATATAAAGATCTTATAAATTATACATACTGAAACAGCTTCTTCCTAAGAAATACTTCTTATAAAACACAGAGATATTGTCACTGCCCTACCTGCTTAGTAAATTTATTCTTTTCATCAATTAATTATCAGGGATGCAGATTATATCACAGTAGGTAATGCACCCCTGTTGTCTCTCTTCACTGCCATTTAAACCAGTTAAAGTGGAAAAAAAAATCCACAATATAAATCTTGCCACCTAATGTTCCAAATTCGAGTAAGTATTGCCAACCCCCAAATAATTCAAAATTCCTTCTGTCTACCGTTCATCCTACCGTTCCCGTCCCCAGAGGTCCCACTGGCAGCCAGGTCTACCCTCCCATGAGACTGCTTTGAAAAATGATTGTTCAACACCTTCTCCTTCTCTGTCACAGAAACTAATGGAGAAATTATTATTACTGTCACAGAAACTAATGGAGAAACTTCCAACATGCTTCTTGCAAGATGTGTCTTCAGCTGTGGAAAATATACAGAGGGCTATGAAGTTCATAAGTAGGAGATGTTTACAAAAATAGTATCTGTATCAGATCTATAGAGGCAGGAATTGTCCTCCGGGGACTGTTGCTCCAGTATGCTGCTCTGCTGGCCTCCTGCCACTGGCAGTATGGATTCCCCAGTAAATGCTGCTTCTGGCAGAGGTCTCTGTAATTGCTTCATGGAAGTAATGGAGTAGATGCCACAAGAGTTAATTCTACATCAAGCCGTATTAGCTACTGATAGGATTTTCATGTGGACTGAAAAGTAAATGAGATAGCAAAATGACTCATACAGTTCTTCTTTCTCGTTCAGAGCTCCTTCGGTGCAGAAGACAAATAGAAAGGCTTTTTATGAGATTCAAAGAATGAAAAAAGCAGTGCCAATGTAGTTCAGATCCTGAAAGTGGTGTAACTTATCTGACATGTGGAAGGCTGAGTCCTTTCAAGCTGGGAAAATATTTGAGGCTGTGTGAATCAACTGAAGATTAGAAGGGACACTGGGTGGAGGTATAGACATAGGACATGTTTGCATTACATATTGTGGTATAAGCTCATGCTTACCTACGATCATATGGCAAATGTGATCTTGTTCTGCCTGCACCAAGAGGTCATAAAAAATTTCATGAGAGCATATTATAGAATCATAGAATCACCGAATGGTTAGAATTGTAAGGGACGTTAAAGATCATGGAGTTCCAACCCCCCTGCCATGGGCAGGGACACCTCCCACTAGAGCAGGTTGCTCAAAGCCCCATCCGACCTGGTCTTGAACACCTCCAGGGATGGGGCATCCACAACTTCCCTGGGCAACCTGTTCCAGTGCCTCACCACCCTCACAGGAAAGAATTTCTTCCTAATAGCTAGTCTAAATATCTACTCTCTTCCAGTTTAAAATCATTACTCCTCATGTCCTATTGCTCTACTCCCTGATAAAGAATCCGTCCACATCTCTCCTGTAGGTCTCCTTCAGGTACTGGAGGATTGCTATAAGGTCTCCTCAGAGCCTTCTCCAGGCTGAACAACCCCAACTGCCTCAGCCTGTCTTCGTAGGAGAGGTGCTTCAGCCTTTTGATCATCTTCACGGCCTCCTCTGGACCTGTTCCAACAGGTCCATGTCCTTCCTGTGCTGAGGGCTTCAGAACCAGATGCAGCACTCCAGGTGGGGTCTCACCAGAGCAGAGTCGAGGGGCAGAATCACCTCCCTTGACCTACTGGCTATGCTTCTATTGATACAGCCCAGGATGGGGTTGGCTATTAGTGTAAAGCTGAGACAGAACTAATCAATCCATCCGCTCAAATGCATTCATCAAAAAAACATCCTGGTTATTTTGTCCCATATTGCATTGCTGAAGACAGGTAGTGGTGAGCACCAAAAGATTATTTTTCCACTGACAGCACGGTGAGTTCCCAAATGGGCCAATCCTGCTGAAGTAGGGTATCCTGGCATCACCTATTGAAAACTGAACACTGATGGAGTATCCCAAACTAAGGTCAATCTTACTCAGAGGTATGAAATACTTTGATGTTAGCCAGATACCTTAAAAACACACTCATTTCAGTGCAGGTTGAATTTAAAAAAAATCATATACTTATGAAACAAATTTTAAGAATTTCTACAGTGGGGAGGTATGACATCCTAACACACAGAGAACGGGCAAGCAGGGGGCTAGCTGTGATCTAACCACAGACAGTGCTCCCGTACCAACGTTGCTGCAAGATCCTGGTTGTGTGACCTGCTTTTTTGGCAGTGTCTTCATAAAACACAATCAACTTTCTTTATAACACAAAGTATTGTCTGTATTGGTACACGCATAAATGTTCAATGCTCAGTGTTTGCCATTCTTTTCTCACCTTATCTTGTTATTTGCCTTCCGTTAGTTTTTCTTAAGGATTTGTAGCTTTGTGGTTTTTTTGGAGCAACATCACTGATTTTTAGCAAGTGTAATATTCTCTCAGCATCTTCATCCATGTTTGATTTTTATCCAGAGTGATGCAGAAGTGTCATGTTCTGTTCTATATATAAGATCTCGTCTTTCATACAGTTTCTAGACGTTACAGAAGACACAGGAAGGGAATTTACCATCTGGGACCGTGGTGGTCCAGTTTGTTCAGCGTTTTGTAGCACACTGACCTTCTGCACGCGACCAGGCATCACCTTCCTTCCGTTTGAACCATGGCTCCCTGGAACTAAAGCTGAGTATCAAGGAATTAGCAAGTCTAGCCCGTTTCATCTGTCACAAGCTTCACCCACTCAGCAGCACCGTTCTGGTGAGTATCTTTCATAATTCTATTCTGCATCCTCGGATGTCCTTACCTGGTGCCTGAAGCAAGTTAACGCTGGCTCACGCAGAGTGAGACTGGCGCTAGACGGAGCCCTGCTCTGAAATTCTGGTTTCTTCTACCATGGGCTGGGGCTTTTCCAGTGGCACATGAGGTGGGAAGGTGAGCGAGTTCCTCACCGTCAGGTAGGTAGTGCTGAGAGGGAAGGTCTGAAGACCTTTGGAGGGTCGAAAAGGGTACGTGGGATGCACTAGGAGAACACTCACCACTAATGAGATAAATGCCAGGTGTAGATGAGGGTGCAGGCATCTTTGATGCAGTCCGAGTCTTATTTTGCCTTTTTCAAAACCTTTACTTCATTCTCTAGTGAATGTCTGGTTTCTAAACAGTGAAACATACCGAAGCTACTTCTCCTAAAATGTCAGTTGAATCTATACTAGTGATGTTGCTCAAACTGCATTTTTAAAAATAATCTGCCAGCAGTTAATGTGCTTTTTAAATTCCCAGTGTTATGTAAAAAGGCACAATATTTTTAGCCTTACAAAATATCAGTTGTCATCTCTTCACTCTCCCTTTGATATATTGGAGATGGGGGACTAAAAGCTTGCAGAAACTGTAGATATTAACTCTTTTAAAAATAAGGGGCTTTTTCCTGCATTATGATTTTGGAGTTATACAAATCTTAATAAAAGCATACAAAAATACCCAAAAGCTTAAAATCAAGTCTGAATACTTCTTATTTAAAAAGCTAGTCATTCTGCCCACACTGCTAAATTCTTATGCCTGGAATAATGATAGTATGATGTATCCAGAAGCAAAATATCGACTTAAAACAGCTCACTCATGCACTGACAGAATGGCCCTCATATTTAAAAGATCTCCACAGAGTACCCTCTGCCATATAACAGAGAGCACACAGCTGCTGTGAGTAGGCTCTGGCAAATCAACATCGACTCAAACTATTTTTGGAATCAAGTCAGGCCTGCTGCTGTTTCTGGAAGATCTGAACACATCTACCTGCTGTATTGTGATGCATTCCATAAGGAATACGGTGGGATCCAGAATGCTTGTCTCTCTGCTTATTTGGAGGTGACCTTTCCATTCCTATCTGTGTTTCCAAGTCTTCTGAGGTCAAATGTTTTCACCTGCTGACAACCTCCTTAATAAGCACCTTTGGGTCATGCTTCTTTGTGTGTTCTCTAATAAAATCTGAGTAACAGAAGAGGCTCTCAAGAGGCTGCCTTGCTACCTTTTCTTCTTACTGTCTTGCAAACCTTGACATGCGGATGATACCCTTGGGTTCTTCTGGCCAGGAGGCATCCCCTACCGAAAGCAGGTCAGACAAACATGTTTTCAATACAAGCATATCCTTTATTTTTTATCAAATCTCATTTTTGTTTTATGTTCTTAAGATAGAGGCTCGATGACTGCCTTGGGAGGACACAGTTTCAGAGACCTTGGTCACAGGCCAAACAACCAGGAAGCAAAAGGACTATTTGCTGGTAGGACCCAGCAGTTCTTTTCATTACCTTGGATATGTACCAAGGTGTTGGGAAGAAAGCTGTTGCTCAGGGAAAGCAACACTGATCGAGAGAAACAACTTTGTAAATGTCCCATTTATTTCTTCTGGCAGCACCAAGTCTAATACCATCTCTGAAGCCATCAGTCGCTCTGCAGAAAATGGTTTGAATAGGGCTTTATCATAATCTGGACCCACCCTATTTTCATTAGCAGCCTGATGAGATTCTGCTGGTTTAGTTTTCAGGCATCTTTTACTACCTGCTGCTCCCAATGTTTAGCCAGCACTGTCACACATGTCACCTGGGACTCAAGAATTCCTGGGAAGAGGAGTATTTTCATATGAAGCCTGAACACAGATGATCTTCATGTAGGTTTCAACTGGCCAAACACATACCTAAAGTTGTTTACATGTAAACAGAAGTGTTTAGATAAGGGTAAAGGTTCCAAGTAACTTTTTTTCACAGACCATGGGAGCAAAGGGTCAGGAGATTTGCCAAGTACCTAGGAGACATGGTCATCATATTGACCTGGAGAATGCCTTGGTTGAAGGAAATGTATCTATCTCCAGAAATGTATATCCACAGCTGAGTTCTTTAATGCAATGTCCTGAGCCCTTGCCCAAGTATCTACTATTAACAGGTAGGGATGGTTCACAGTTAACAGAGGAAAAGCCCTTTGCATTGGTGTAAAGTGGTGGTAGTCCACTGATTCAGAAATTAGGCCATGCCTCTGCCATCCCAGCACACCTCTGTGCAAATTGCCAATGACTTGGTAATACAAGATGGAACACTTTCTGAGGACCTCCCCTGCATTTTGAACTATAGCTGTGGCTACTGATCTCTCAATATCACTTGGACTAGCTACAAAGAACTGGCAACGGTGGCCTGTAACTGCTACTACCATGTTTTCCACGGTCCGTGGCTTTCATACAGTGCTCAATCACCTCAGTAGACACAAAACAAACTTAGCACAAATCTTCAGTAAGGCCTGTCGCATCCTTAATTTTTCAGTCGTGCTCTGCTTGAAGACCAGCTCTCTCCTGTAAGTTGTCACTTGTCAGAGACTCCTAACTGCCACTAAAAGGACAGTGGCTTTGCTGCCAGGCCTTGCTAATTATCCTGACAACCCCATGAAACAGTCAAAGATTTTTGTCTGGTCTGTAGTCATCTTATTCATCCTGGCAGTAAGTTGACCAGCAAAAATACTAGTAGCCACATGTACTAAACATTGGCAACTGCAGAAGACTCCATATAGCTCTACACCTTTTCCCTTTATAAAGCCAGGGCTGGAGGGGCTGCACCTTTTAAAGCTCTCCTCAAATTGTCCTGTGCAGGTTGTAAATAACATTTGGTGTAATTTTTTTTGCAAGCAAACTGTTAGACTGTCTGTTTGGTTTGCTCCAGGCCCTTGGTTCCTCCATTTCCTACACCATGTACATACTAGGTTTTGCCAGGACCAGCTGGAGTTAACCAGTTACTTGGTTTTGCGAGGCTTATAAGAGAAGGTAGTTTGCTTCAGGATCCACGCCCTGTAGATAATGTAGGTGTGGACCACACCGGGGCTTCGTTCTTCCTGAGCAGAACAATCTTCTTATGTATTCCTGGTGTACTCACCAGTCCAGCATGCCCTGGCATATGCATGGCACACCTTTGTAGCCATGCTACAAAATAGAGAATTAGCAGTCTCCAAAGCCCATCCTGCTTATTTTGCTGTCTTTCTTGCCTTATGCAAGAAAGTGTAGAAGGGGGCTACATGGGGACTGGAGTAACTAGGATGCCATCCCAGATTAATGTTGCTGAGACTGTAGCTCTGTCCCTCCAGTACTGAGCCTGCACCAGATGCTTTCCTGGGAAGCCACCACAGAATTTATTCTATAATATGACCTAGGAAGAGGCTCAGTATGAGACCAGGGCTGCTGAGAACCTGCTTTCTCCTCACAGCTTTCACCCAGGGAGGATGTGGGGGAAGAACCCATTTCCAAGGACAGGACACCCTTCCCTCCACCCCCGACACATATACACACTCAAATTATTCCTGGAACTTTTTGTCAAAATCTCCCAGGAGGCAACCAGGTGTGCACACAGCTTTGTTGAATACCTGCATCTGCTTGATTATGCTCGCTTGCCAGAAAGAGCATGGCTTCTTTGCACCAGGCTTTCAAGAGTACACTACAAGCGAAGAAAGGAGACTTCCACTACAAGAGCATGGCACTTGGGGGCGGAAAGAGGCTTGCACCACACACAGGAACTCTTTAATTAGCAGGCTGACAGATCTGTTTCTCTGACAGTCAGTTCTGACAAGCAATATTTGCACAGAACAGCCAAATATGTCACCACTTGTCCTTGGTAGCATGGGGTAGGGCAATACCAATGGGCATCCCCAGTTCAAGAAAGACAGAGAACTGCTGGAAAGGGTACAGTGGAGGACTACAAAGATAATTAGGGGCCTGGAGCATCTCTCCTATGAGGAGAGGCTAAAGGACTTGGGTCTTTTTAGTCTGGAGAAGAGAAGGCTGAGGAGGGATCTGGTCAATGCCTACAAATACTTAAAGGGTGGGTGTCGAGAGGGCATGGTGTCATGGGGCAGTCTTTTTCCAGTGGTACCCAGCAACAGGACAAGAGAAAATGGGCACAAACTTGAACATAAGAAGTTCTATCTAAACATGGGAGGAATTTCTTCACATTGAGGGTGTCAGAGCACTGGAACAGGCTGCCCAAAGAGGTGGTGGAATCTCCATCTCTGGAGACATTCAAAACCTGCCTGAACAAGTTCCTGTGCAACCTGCTCTAGAGGGACCTGCTTTGGCAGGGGAGGTTGGACTAGATGATCTCCAGAGGTCCCTTCCAACCCCATATTATTCTGTGTTACGGTTGAGGAAATGGCAAGGGTACCTTGGAATGTGGAAATGGCCACTTCCCAAGCCGAATGGGCTCTGGCGGCCATCCATACTCAGCTCTATACTTGGACATGCCCCAGTCACCCATCCATGCTTAGCTGCATCCCACTGCCTTCTCCAGGCCTTGGCTGACTGCTCATGGTTTTCCAGAGTTGCAGAACAGCTCATCTTCCACCTGAAGCTAGAGTTATCCACCAAGACAGCCTGCTTGCATCCCTCATCCCTCAGGTGCAGTGAGCCAGAGGTGCGGGGGGCAGTGTGAGTGGGGGGAAGTGTGCTAATGAGCACCCCCAGGAGCCATGGAATTGGCCCCCCCCCCCCTCCTCCTCAAGAAGCAGAGGGAGGCAGCAGTTGAGCAGGAAATCTTGGTGGCAGGAGACAGGGAAACAGCAGTGGTAACTCATCTGGGAGCTGCATCTGCTGCCATGGCTCTGTCTAGGAAAGCCCTGCTGGAAATGGAGCTTCTTCCCTGGACACCACCCCAGACCCTTGCTGCCTGGTCGCTCTGATGGACCTGTCACATGCTGGCATGACCAAGGTCATACCGCAGAGATATTTTGCTCCCTCTTATTTACATGTGACTGATTGGCCTCACTAAAAAGCGTTTCCTGGCACAGGAAGGGCTTGGGGTTTTTTTTTTGTTCACAGCTTATGGCCTCTTCTGGTGTTTCAGTCAGGGTAATCTAATTGGTATGCGCGTGGTTAGAATGGACTTGTGAAGTATGTATGTGAGTGTGTGTGTGTGCACACCACAAAATATTTTCAAGGTGGGATTTGAAGACCCGCAGCAGCACTTTCCAGAGATGGTTGAGGCTCTCTGTAGCTGCTAAACAGCTCCCCTTCTTGGGGAGGGACACTTCCGAAGGCTCAGTTTCAAAGGGAAGCAGCAGAAGGACACCACTTATCTGCCCCGGGCAGCTGGTTGCTCATGGACTTCTCCAGGAGAATTCATGACCTTTGCAAATGGCATTCTTGACTGCGTGACAGCTTCAGGGGTGCAGGAGGATGACTGGGCTCAGAAGGGCTGGAGGCTCTGCCATCCCCAGAGCATCTCTCCATGTGTGACACCCAGCTGCCAACGTACATCCCACAACGGGACTGAAGCGCTCCGGCTCAAAACTGCTTTTTGGTCAGGAGAAAGACATCTCTGTTTACATCACCACCTCCACAAAGATTGGGAGCAGCAACTATGGCTGGTCTCAACGTATGCCAGGTCCTGCATTTCGGTCACAACAGCCCCATGCAGCCTTACAGGCTTGGGGAAGAGTGGCTGGAAAGTTGCCCAGCAGAAAAGAACCTGTGGCTGTTGGTGGACAGCCAGCTGAATGTGAGCCAGCAGTGTGCCCAGGTGGCCAAGAAGGCCAACAGCATCCTGGCTAGTATCAGGAATAGCGTGGCCAGCAGGAGTAGGAAAGTGATCATCCCCCTCACTACAGGAAGGACATTGAGGTGCTGGAGCACGTCCAGAGGAGAGCCACCAAACTGGTGAGGGGTCTGAAGAGCAATTCATATGAAGAGAGGCTGAGGGAACTAGGCATGTTTAGTCTGGAGAAGAGAAGGCTGAGGGGACACCTCATTGCTCTCTACAATTACCTGAAAGGAGTTTGTACAGACATGGATGTTGGCTTCTTCTCCAAAGAGAATAATGACAGGACTAGAGGAAACGGTATGAAGTTGCAGCAGGTGAGGTTTAGATTAGATATCTGGAAGAATGACTTTACTGAGAGAGTGGTCAGGCACTGGAACAGACTGCCCAGGGAGGTGGTGGAGTCATCATCCCTGGAGGTATTTAAGAAACGTGTAGATGTGGCACTTCAGGGCATGCTCTAGTGCCTGAGACTGCTGGGTGTGCTGATTCTTGTGGTGATGGGGTGTTGTTTTTTTTGTTTTGGTGTTATGTGGTTTTTTGGAGGGTTTTTTTGGTTTTTTGTTGAACTGGATGATCTCAAAGGCCCCTTCCAACCATGAAGATTCTGTGATTCTATGTAGCCTTTCACATAGAGAACAGCCAGCAGGAGGGAGCACACCAGGAGAGGGCTGTGCTGTGGTGATCCCAGGATCACCACAGATCCTAGGAGAGCTCTCACCAGGATGCATTACATCCACTGATCTGGATGGATGGACCATTTACTACAGGTGGCCCTGCCCTGGACAGTATTGTGGGTTTCTGTACCTCTGTACCATCTGTACCTCTTGGCCTGGGGACCAAGTGGACCCATTATATATTCCCAGCTCTTCCAGTAGGCCCAGACATTTAACATAGCACTGGGTAAACTTATGAATAGCATCTATGTGTTAATCAATAAAATATGGTTAGACTAAACGGAATTTATATGATTAAAGAAGTATGAGAGATGCAACACAGATGTGTGTCAGAACTTCTCATTGGTTAGGAAGAACATGGACTCCTACGTGGCAACACTAATTATTCACTAACTCACACTGAGATAAAATGGCACTAATTGATCTGTTGATACGGATGGAAATTACACAGATGTGAGACATTTTACATTATTAACACAACTAAAGCACCCTGTCCAGCATCCAGACTGCTTCCCTCTGACCTTAAACCTGTTGTTAACACAAATATTCTCATCTTCAGCTACCCCATCCCTCTTGAATCTAAGTAAGATTTTCTGCCTGACAACTTTTAATTTCCTGTTACTGTGCCCCCAAATAATCCTTCCTTTTGCACTCAATGACTTTTTTTTTCTTCTTCTTTTACATCTATTTTTATTTTCATTTTATAGGCACCTAACCACTGCTAGCATACTCCTCATTTCAGCACAGTACAAGAATTTGCCACATCAGTTCTGTATGGCATTATTCTTTATTTACTCATTGCATTACACATCTGAATTAATGGCGGACATACTTTACATCTGCCTCCATGAAAACTGAGGTAGGTGCCTTGAACTCTAAAAATTTCTAAGCTTTGATTTGATGGCTTTCCCTCCTGTCACTGATCTCAAAGAAGGGCCCTGCTAGAACTGCATGTTCTAAATCCCTCCAACATCTGCTTTGTAGCGGGCTGTCACTTTACCCATGGTACAAAGCAGTATTCACACCACAATATACTCCAAAATACCAGGTCACTCTTTTCATGGCATGGGACAGCTGAAGTGATTTATGCAGAGGACTGCTGCTAATTCTAGAAATGACGAGGTCAAACATGTCTTCTGGCACAACAAGATGGATGCTGATCCATCTCTGTACCCAGATAGCTAAACACCTATTCGGGACTAATATTTTGCTTCAACTAATGAGATTGACTACAACAGTGTACATCTCAAGGCCCTAATTTCCTTTTGCAGCCGAAAAATGTCTACTCTTCCAGGCAAAGAATTGCATGAAGGAAGGTTGCTAGCATAAGGAGATTCTTATTTTCTTTCCAGAGGAATCAGAACTAACACAGGGAAGTTAGTTCATCTTCATTTCCCATTACAAAAGCACAAACTTTAAATCCACTATATGGCAAGCACGAGATCAGATTAAAGTTTTCCCCTGTGTATGCTGATGTATTCCAATTCACGTGTCCAACTTGCTAAACACTTCTTTCAAATTTATTTCCTCGTAGTCAGGAGGTAATAAAAAATGCTTAAGAGGCTCTGCTTTTCTTTTTCTTATTCCCACTTTGCTTCATCTGCCCTCACGAGCTTTTGACATCACCACGCCAGTGAGACAATCGAACATGCAACCATCTGGATTTATGGGGACGTGACCAGAAAGTATGAGGCAGCAGATTTTTTTTTTTTTTTCATATTCTCTCAGCATTTTTTAAATCTCAGTCTGAGACATTCTTTATTTTCTTTGGAGTCAGGGCTAGCCCAGGGAACAGAGACAGAGGTCGGGTTGATTGTGTGAGGCGTGCTGTTCCCGAATTTGGTTTGCAATTCCACAATGAGGTCTTTGTAGCTCAGAACTGACGCCTTTACCTGAACAAGAGGGAAAACAATTGTCCACGCTAGAAAAGTGACAGTGTTAGAAGACACAGCACAGCACCCATACAAGAGCTGTATATCCCCAAGTTATTCACCTCTATAGATCACGGGTTGAACAGCTGCAGCTATGTAAGGAGTGTGACGCTGAATGCTACACATCACTATGGGTGGCATTTTCATACAGCACATAAAACCAAAAATCCTCACAGAAGGCCCAATTTTTCCAACTGTATCATATGGTTAAACAAAATCATAGAACCATAAAATCATTTAAGTTGGAAGGGACCTTAAAGATCATTGAGTTCCGACCCCCCTGCCATGGGCAGGGACACCTCCCACCAGAGCAGGTTGCCCCATCCAGCCTGGCCTTTAACACCTCCAGGGATGGGGCAGCCACAACTTCCCCAGGCAAAAGATGTACAACTCCTTTGTACAAACCTGACTTGTAAAATTAAAGATTTGTTTACACTGAATTTCTTGAGCTTTGATGAACCTCTTTGCATAGCTCTCTCGTGGGAACATTTTGTAGTAGCACATACTGGGAGTCTAACTGGTGTGGCTTGTGGCTTACTCACCCACTTGTGAGTAAATTACCAGTACTGAAAGGTACCTGTGCCGATAGGCAAGCCTTAGGAGGAGATAAGCCCCAGATCTCCTGAGCATGATGCAATACAGTAATTTTCCAGGGAATTTCTAGCCATAGGGGTATTAACCCCAATATTAAGGCCAAGTTCCAAAGTCCAGTGATTACACAAAGCACAGGGATTCTGACTTCATTGCTATCCCTTCTTCCTGAGAGGCCTAGAAGCAAGAAGAAGAAAATGGGGTTGAAAATGACGTGCTCTGTTGTATTGGGTCAGGCTGTCCCTGCTGTAGAGCAGGGCTGAACCCCCAGCCAGCACGGGGAGAAAAATTAAAACCGATGTGCAGCACAGGCAATCCAACACAGCCATTCAAGTGCTAGTGTTTGCTATAAAACAGTTCAGTGTTTGCCTCGCAGCCAGTACAAGGAGAACAAGCTGCTCTTCTGCACGGCGGAGTCATCTGATGTTTGCTTTAATTTCTGGAAGACCGGGGGAGCGTGAGTCAGATGTTCTTGCAGCTGGTTCAGGGGAAGCGAGAGGCCAGAAGGGACCCTGACTCACCAGAGCCACTAAGCATCTTCCTCAAGCCCCCAGCCTGGCGACCAGAAGGGGAATCAGGGGCTGAGGGGGGCAGCTCTGGAGCTGGGGAAGGCGACAAGGAGCAGGGGCTCCATCAGGACGGGAGGCAGCCGAGGTGGGCGCTGGGCGAGGGACTGTGCAGAACCCCCCCAAAAAAACCCCAAACCGTTTCTTCTTTGCTATCCCTGCCGGACAGACATTAAATACCCCCCACCCCCCCACCTTTCCCGTAAAGTCAGAGGGGTCGCACACAAGATACGACCCCGGGGCTGCCCCGTCCCCCGGCGGTGAGGGCCTTCCCCCCCCTCCCCACCACTCCGCCCCCCCACCCCGCCCCTTACCTCATTGCCACATTCCCCAGCGAGTGAGCTCAGCTGTTCGCGCAGCCTCTCTCCTTTTATGGTCAAACAACTTTGCCTGGGCGAGGCCTTTTTTCTTTTTTTTTTTTTTTCTTCTTCTTCTTCTTTTTTTTTTTTTTTTTT
>BJBW01010519.1:0-73706 GCA_004320125.1 Scolopax mira | reverse complement strand
GGGGGGGGGGGGGGGGGGGGGGGGGGGGGGGCTGTGCCCTGAGAAAGCGAACTTCTTAACCTTTTAAATTCGTTTGCGTATTTGCAGTTTTTCTCTTCCCCCCCACACCAGCCCATCACCCTCCCCCGCAGGAGGAGGAGGCGAGCCCAGCATATGGAGAAGTTTTTGTAGCTCTGAATGACACCCCCCCCCCCAGCCCCTTGTTCGTTGTTTTAAGCTTAGAGCTTGTATAGATGGTAGGACTTTCTGCGGAGCTTTTCTAACTTTGGGCCATGCTGGGAGAACTTTCTGGAATGAATGCGTGCCGGAGGATAAAAGGAAGTGTAACTGCTAAATCCGATCACTCTGTATGCTGTAGGTTTTGGTAGAGCTCTCCTCCCCACCCCACTCAGTTGGGAGGAAGTTGGCAAAAAGAGGGGAAGTACAGATGCTGTGTGTCATGCTATAGCGCGGGGCTGGCTTTTACTGGGGCTCCCAGTGTGGCCAGAGCCAGACTGCTTTCTGCCAGCAGAGGTGAAGAGTGACACTCGGCTCTCCCTCTCCTTAGGTTCCTCCTCCTTTCCTTCCTTACCCCAGGAAAGGAGCTAAGCTTTTGGAAGTGGTGTCTTGTGGTGGAAGACCTGAAAGCTGTCTGTGGTGTGTAAGAGGTGGCAGACCCACCATAGGACCTTCTGGGAGGTGACCCTGCTGCTGAGGGAGGTGTCGCTTGGTTCTATCCTCCTACTTCTCCTCGTTCTCTGTTAGAGAGAGGCAGTGAGGCAACTAAGTATCCTGACTGCATCCTTTTGGGGACATCTTTCCTCATAGCTCCTCTTGAGTCATCTTCAATGCTGTTAGAGCAGGCAGAAAAATCTCTCCCCTCGGGGGAAAATGTGAGGAGATGAAGGATTTAAGATGAGGTCTGCTGGTGTGACACTCCCTCTCCCAACAGCTCTTACAAACAGTGCCACACACATACTCTGGGTGTTTCTGGTTCAGGTTTAGATGCTACTGGCATGGCTGGGGGGGTGGTGGGGGGGGTGTGTGACTCTTCTCAAGGCCAGCCTTCCTCTATTTGGTCTGTGTGGAGGGGAACTGATGAGCAGAAGTGAGGATGAGCAGGGCAGCTGCTGGATGGAGTCAGCTCTGGGGAGGAAGGGCCTTAAGTGTGACATAGCACACTGGGAAACGGGCTGCTTTGGGTTAAGGGAAGATGGCAGCAGCTGGTAGCAAAGCCAGCACTTCTGCAAAGCAGCCAGTGTCCCCAGATTGTCTCTGCTGACTAACCCTGGTGCGGATCGTGATCAGAAGTGGTGGTGTCACCCTGGTGGTCTGCTCGTAATGCCATCAGCTCTGCTAGGACTACCAGCAAGTGGTTCATTGCAGCGTGGTGAGACAGTGGAGCACGAGGCAGAAGCCTCTGAAGAAAGGCTACAGGTCTTCCCAGTGAGCTGGGAAGCTGCAGACTGGAGGGGGTTGATCAGTCCCTTCCAACTTGCAAGTCCATTGACCCCTACAGGTCTGAGGGATTGAGGACAGACCTTGCTAATTACTCTTCTGCCTTGGTCCTTTCCCATGCTGGATCGTGTGGGAGACGCTCATCCCAGCTTTTTGGCTGCTTTTTCCTGCGGCAGCCTCTTCCTCTTTTTGAAGAGCCCAGAAGAATTCGTCAAGGTGCATAGAATCATAGAATTGTCTGGGTTGGAAGGGACCTTTCAGGTCATTGAGTCCAACTGTCAACCTAACTCTGACAAAACCCATCACTAAACTTAGGGTTGCTAAGCACCACGCCTGCCTGTCTTTTAAATACCTCCAGGGATGACAGTTCCACCGCTTCCCTGTCTGTCTGTGTTGCCACATGCCTGTCACCTGGAGAAGCTGTCACAGGTCGCCGTATCTTGCCGGACAGCGAGCACCGAGTCGGTCGTGGGAGCACTAAAGGAGGGGGCATGGGGTCTTCCCGGCAGCCATGGGTGACTTGAAGGGTAGGCGGATGTTTGTGGCACCCAAGGGCTGTTATTGTCCCCGTGAGAGAGGCTGGCAGCGTGGAGGGGCACTGATTTGGACGTGCCAAGATGAAAGGCTGGCACAGGCCCCCGCGCTGGCGGAAGCGCCATTGTGCCGGGGTGTTAGGAGGGCCGTGCCAGCCGGGCTCCGCAGACAAAGCATCTTGGCTTCGTGGCCATTCTTGCACAGCGGAGATTTCTGGCCTGGATTGCCGGATGGAAGAAGGGGAAGGGAGCCTAGAAACGCAGCCTTTCCCAGCCGGCTTGGGGGGGAAGGGGGGGGGAAGGGGAGGGGTACCCCTCTGCTCTGTTTGAGCCCGGTGAGAAGAAAGGAGGGAGGGGGAGAGGGTTGGTACGGCGGCGTGATGCTTGAAAAGGGGGGGGTGCTTACCCCCAGTCCCACCCCACGGGGCAGGAGGGCAGCAGGACCGGAGGGAGACTCGACTGCAGCCCCCGCAAGGGACGAGGGAGGGGGGGCGGTGGCGGCAGCCGGGGGAGCCGTCCCTTCCTGGCGGGGGCGGAGCGGGCGCCGGCGCAGCCGGTGCGGGGTGGGGGGAGCCGCCGGTCACCCTCGGTGTGGGGGGGAACGGGCAGGAAGGAGGGAAAGCGGAGGTGAGATCTAGGGAGGAGGGGGGATGCTCTACCCGGGGATGTGACACCAAAGGAGCTCCTCAGCCGCCCTGTGGTGGTGCCTGCTCGCCCTCCTCCAGCATACAGGGGTCTGGAGGTAAAGGATGGAGGGTGCCAGGGTTGATGGGGTAGAGGGGGTGAAGGGAGACATTACTGGGGCTGTCACAGGCTGAGGTCAAGGGGAACTGGCTGGCGTTACCGGGTAAGTGGGGAGAGGAGATGCCGATTCCAGTTCTGGGAGAGCGGGTTATGGGGGCACCCTCCTTCCTCGGGGTGTGTGGAGCTCGGTGTCTGTGGCAGAGACACCTCGTTTTGGTGGCCTGCTGCCTCCCTGTCCATCATGCGTGCAGGGCTCTTGCACAGCAAAGAGCTTGGATTTCTCTGTTGCAAGACCCCCTGTGCGGTCAATGTCGTGCTGGGTTGAGATGATGAAGCCTGGGGGCTCATCCGAGCTCTCTGCAGTTTCTGTTCCTCCTTTTTCCTGGAAGTGCACCTCAGCCTCTGGCCAGACTTAAATTCCTGTATCCCTCTGTTTCATGTGTTCCTCCCTATCAGTGTTCCCTCTGGCCCAAGGCTGAATTCATACAGCTTTCTTCCCTCTTTCTCTCATGACAGGCGCTGAGAAGATGGCCTCCCCGGGTGCCCCAGGGACCCGCATGACATCCACAGTCAGTATCAACATTTCTACGCCTTCCTTCTACAACCCACAGAAGAAGTTTGCACCTGTGGTCGCCCCTAAGCCCAAGGTGAACCCCTTCAAGGCTGGGGGTGCATCAGAGCCGTCGCTGCCTCCACCCCCCGGAGCTGGCGCCCAGCGTGCTCAGATAGGGAAGGTGGGGGAGATTCCATCAGCGTCCATGTCCCTGCTGGTAGAAGGTAGGTGAGGGCTGACGTGGCAGATGTGAATATACCTTTCTAAATTCTCGGGGTGTGGGGTTTGTAACTGGGCTAAACATGAGATTAGAGGCATAACTACTGGAAGCAATGGATACTCTTGCCGTGGAGGCTGGCAGGTTCCACAATGAGATAAAATGATTGTCAAGGGATCTGAAAATCCGTAGTACCTCCACTAGGAAAGGAGCCAGGAAGGCAGTCCTCCATTGCACTGATGCTGGAGGAATGTAATGGATTTTTCGTAGTATTCCCTGGGTACGTAATTGTGTAACTGCAGTCAGTTTCTGTCCAGCGTGTCTGAGAGCAAGTACATTGCAGGGAAGTTGACCCTGATGGTGAGGAATCATGCCATTCTCCTTCTTGTTGATTTATTTTGGCTCAAGTTGGTTGTCTCTGACCACAGGGGTCCTTCTCATGGACTCTGCAATTGCCATCTTTGCTGCTGAAGAGAGGGGAGGAAGAAATAATGGCATGAAAAAATGGTAGAAGCTGTCATAAACAAGAAGTGAGACTTAAAGTTTGTGTGGCTTGTGAAGTTTTATGCTTTTTCCTAGTGGCTTGGGTTGGGTGTGTTTTCCTGTGTAGAGTGACTTCTTGCTTTAGTGTTGTTTTCTTTTCTTTTTCTGTCTTTATTTATTTATTTATTTACCGTGGTGGTAGGATGGATTTTTGTGGGTTTGGTTGTTTGGGTTGTTTTTTGGGTTTTTTTTGTTGGTTGGTTGGTTTTGTGTCCTCTAAGAAGCAGCAGGTACCTGTCTATGTGTCTCCATAGTTGGAATCGTTCATCATGGAGCTGCCAGAAATTTCCCTAGGGATTTCTAGCTAATGCTTGATGCTGCTTGTTACCCCAAAACACTATCAGGGTGTACCTCAGTCGGGACACACATGCTCAGATAATGATAACTCCTGTTTAAAATTGTCTAGCGTAGGCACTGGTGTTCTAGGTTAGCGTGCTAAGTTGGTGGGCAGCTGACCTGATGGCAGGAAGGCTGATCCTGTGGGTGGAGGAGACAAATCATTAAGTCATTTTTTCCATTTCTTGAGTCACAAGGTCCTCAGAACGTTGATGCTTCTGTCTCCTAGAATTGTACCAGCCTAACTCTGGTGACCTTTTTCTCCTATGTTGTTGGCCGGAATCTTGTGTCTATAATCCAAGGTCCCATTTTAGGCTTTATGATTTTCTGCTGTGGCTGTGTGAATTAGGGACGTGCCTGTCAGGTCTTAAACTGACACAAATACATTATCTGAAGTACAAAAGTAGATGGATGTTAAAAATTATTTTACAATATGCAGTGCGGGTGGAGGACTGGGTGTTGTTTTCTCCACTCTGGAGGGACTAACTTGACAAAAGCATCAGCAAAAACACCCATTTGGCTTAAGCTGCTGTGTCACCAGTGGGTGAGGGCTGCCAGCAAAACATCTGAGGTACAGATGAACACCAAAACTTAGTCATGAGAGAAGTGCATCTGATTCGATCCTTCCCTGATGCATCTCTTCAGTCTCTTCAAAGTCTCTCCCTTTCCTAAACATTGCCAAACACATATTAGTATAACGTAAAGCCATAGAAATTGGTCTCTTTGTCTTCAATGTCAGGATGGCTAAGTTAGTATTGCTGTAGGAATATTACGTTTAGTATTGATCATTCTATAAATCTGGTATAGTAACTTTGTGGGGAACTTTTTATTTGTGTGAATAATTCATAAAATAGGCTTTTAGTGCCTCTGAAAAAATGTGACAGCAGATTGGGGCTTCATTCCTGCATTATTATTTATCGTTTCAATAAATCAAAAGGCAAGCGGATACAAACTTGATCCCAAACTGTAGCTTCAATGAAAAAATACCAGCCCAGTGTTAATTCCTGCCAGAGGTGCTGCATGCCAGTGCAGTTTATGCATGTCACTGGCTAATAAGATTTCAGCTTTAATTTTCTGAAAGGCCAATGTCCTCTGCCTTAGGTTAGAGATGAGAAGTCTTTATGAAATCTGTTGACAACAGCTGGATATAAAGAGACAATTTAATTAGTGCTGTTAGAAGTTGCACGTGGTGTATCAGGAGTAAAAAACATGGTCTTTTCACCCTACAGCTTGTTGGGGCTAGCTAGGAAAAGAGGTGGGTGTCCAGAAGGAGGGATGCAGAAGCTATGCCTCCTTGTCATCTCCAAGCATCTTTGCTGCTCAGATGATAAGAGGATGACTTCTCCCATACATGGTGAAGAGAGGAGGATTCACGTTTATTTCACTGTATTATAGTAGAAAATGTCTTTTTTTGCCTGTTCCATACCTTTGGGCAGATATGAATAGGTGGAAGCAATGGGGTTTTCTTCCGGGAGATGGAAGCACTGTGGTGCTTTTCAGCCTGTTTAAAGGGTTCTGGAAAATTTCTGAGGTACTAATCTGTATTGAGCATGAGGATATTTTAGCCTCTAAAAGGAAAGCTGTTTTCATCTCCCGAAAAAAAATAAAGCAGCTTCAAAGGTTCCCCATATGCATAAAGGGAAGGTGGTCCGACTTCCTTTTCTTCCCCACACTTGTTGGCTACAGGGCTTCCTAGCCAGCTGTGAGGTGCAAGCTTATTTTCCTGTAGCAACACAGGCTCTTTGGGGTTGTCCTCTGGTGTTCCTTCTAATGCTGCTCTCAATTCAGCCATCTGAGCCAGTTACTGGGACCAAAGAATGAGAGGAGGAGTGGTAAAAAAGGGCATAGAAAGTTATGTTGCCCAATTATACAAGAACTCTTTCCAGTGACTAATTGCAGTAGCTGCTGAGGAAAGTTTATAGGATGGCAAATAGTTTTGGACAAGGTGAAAGCCAACCTGTGGAGTTCATTTGTCCTTGATGGGCGCTGGAGTCCCCTGGGTACTGAGGAACTACTTGCTAGCTTCATGATTCCTTCAGGGGTTTCTGCTGGTTAAAAGGAATAAATGATTTAAAAAAAAAAAAGTAATGAACGTGAAGTACTGGAACAGGTTGCCCAGGGAGGTCATGGATGTCCCATCCCTGGAGGTGTTCCAAGGCCAGGCTGGATGAGGCTTTGAGCAACCTGCTCTAGTGAGAGGTGTCCCTGCCCAGGGGACAGGGGGTTTGGGACTAGATGATCTCTAAGGTCCCTTCCTACTCTAACCATCCAAACTTGCTTTTATTCTCATTCTTCCTTGTAGACTTGCCACCGCCACCTCCTCCCCCACCTGGAGAAGAGGCAAGTTTCTCCTCAAACTGTGCTTTTCCACCACCCCCACCACCCTTTGAAGAGCCTTTTCCACCAGCCCCAGAAGAAGTCTTTCCTTCTCCTCCTCCTCCTCCTCCTCCACCAATGTTTGATGAAGGTCCTGTGAGCATGGTACCTGCCCCACAGGTGAGTGAGGTCAAAGTATGGTTTCTTGTGATGCTCTGTGAGCTGGGGCAGCTTCTTGCTACTCTCCGAACTCAGCAGCAGGAAGCCCTGAGATCTGTGAAAGCTGAAAATGCTACCGTGTGATGGACCAGCATAGGTTAGGGACAACTTGGCTGGGCTGCATCTCTGCAGATGAAGGACCTGGGGGTCCTGGTGGACAGTGAGTTGAACGAGAGCCAGCAATGCACCCTTGTGGCAATAAAAGCCAACCACACGCTGGGCTGCACTCGTGAGAGGGTAGTCAACAGGACAAGGATGAAGATTATTCCTCCCTCTTTGGTGCTAGTGAGGCTGTGTCTTGGAGGACTGTTTGTAGTTGGGCTCCTCAGTGTAACAACCCCAGAGGAATACTGAACTAGATGTAGTCCAGTAAAGGGTCTTAGGGATCATTTGGGGGTTGGAGCATGTGGTGTAAGAACTGGGTTTGTTCAACCTGTAGAAGAAGAGGCCAAGGCAGGGACCTAACTGCAATCTGCAACGCCTAAAGGAGAGCTGGAGAGACAGCAGGTTCTTCTCACTGGGGGGTAACAAGAGACAATGGACACAAGTTGCAGCAAGGGAAATTCCTGTTGGACAGAAGAAAAACCTGTTCCCCTGCAAGGGGAGAGGTGCCTAGAGAGGCTGGGAAATCTGCGTCCTTGGGGATGCTCAGAAATCACCTGGACAAGACGCTGAGTAACCTGGTCTGGTTTAAGAGTCAGCCCTGCTGGGAGCAGGGTGTTGGACTCGAGACCTCCAGATATCTTTTCCCACCTAAATCTGCCTGTGAGCTCCTTCGGGCTGTGCATTTTCCCACTGTTTGTAGAACTTGGAGACTGTGTCCTGTTCATCCTCACCAACTTGCTATCCACTCAAAGCAAGGAGCAGATGTGTACCACAGTCCAAAGTATCAAAAACTGCTATTGTAAGGGGATACACCCAGTTCTCTGGCTGTTCCTGTAATGTGCTCTGCTCCCTCTTTCCTCATGGATGGTGGTGTAGGTACGTGGCAAGATGAGCAGCGTTGATCTTGAGTTTGACTCACTGTCCCTAATGTTGGATGACATGGAGAAGAATGACCCCTTCAAGTCCCGGGTGAGCTCTCCAGAATGTTGCAGGTGGAAGGAGAGATGACTGGTTTGCTGAACAGAGGTAGTGAGAAGGGTGCTATTGAAGATTAAAAAGTCTGAATTAAGCCATAGCACAAAAGTGTTTGTGAAGGACCAGAAAGCATAGATTTTGAAGCTTACCAGGACTGCTGAATACATAACAGTGTGGGAACTCTTAGCATCCTGGGTCTGGGATAGCTGCTGGCTTACTGCTATACACAGCATATTTTCTCTTTCACCTTGCTGATAACTGCCCGTTTCTCTCTGCTGCTTCCCTTTACAGATACCTCCAGCACCTGCAGGTTCTCCGGAGAAACCATCAGCCCCGAAAGCCTATGTGGAAATACCATCTGCACCCAGAGATGCTCCTCAATCCTTTCCTTCCAAGTTCACTCCAAAGTCCAGTGGAAGCTTAACTTTCAAGGCCCATGGAGTGGATTCGACCCCCTCCCCAAGTGCATGGGTAGCCCCACAGAAATGCAAGGAGCCTCTAGCACCAGTCCCTCCACCCCCGTCTCTCCCTCCTGCTCAGCCTACCCCTAAATTTGCCCCACCTGCTGTTGCTGGCTCTCCAAAGTCTGGGTCCAAATCGGGCGCCAATGTTCCCATGGCTCCCTCAAACTCTACAAGATATCCTACCTCCTTTCAGACTCGGTTCACAGCCCCTTCACCTTCAGGTCCCTCCTCAAGGCCACAGCCTCCCAATTTCACCTATGCCCAGCAGAGGGAAAAACCCCAAGTGCAGGAGAAGCCACGTCCCACAGAACAACCTGCTGCTGCAAAAGACATGGTAAGGGATAGAGTGGGGACAGTGTCTTTGGACAGGCACAGCATCACTGGGAGTGGAGGATGAGGAGGGGAGGGTCTGTCCCAGGCTAGGGGAAGCTGTTACCCATCTGAATCAGAGATCTAACTGGAGACAGTGATGGAGAGGAATAGGACTACATGTACAGGTGAAAAGAAGCACAGCAGATGGCAGATTGTTCTCTAGAAAGAGACAGAGGGGAGAAGTAAAGGTGAGAGAAGTAGGTTTATTAGTGACAAGGTGAGAAGGAGTCTGACTATGTGTGTCCTGAATGTTTCATCTTAACTGCAGCATAGACCCACAGGCTCCAGTGCAGATCCACCTAGGGGAAACTCCTGTCTGACCATGAAGGAGGTAGAAGAGCTGGAGATGTTGACCCAGAAACTAATGAAGGATATGGAGCATCCACCCCCAGCAGAGGCTGCTACTTCTGGTGCGTTCCCCCAGGGGACAGCAGTAGGACTAAGACTATGATGGGGTTTCGTATCTCCTAACCCTTTTCTTCTTCCATTGACAGAGCTCTGCGGCTTCTGCCGGAAGCCCCTATCACGAACCCAGCCAGCTGTGAAGGCCCTGGACTCCCTCTTCCATGTGGAATGCTTCACCTGCTTCAAATGTGAGAAGCAGCTGCAGGGGCAGCAGTTCTACAACGTGGATGAGAAGCCCTTCTGTGAGGACTGCTATGCTGTGAGTCACTGGGAGGAGAGAGCTGAGTTTGCTGTGGTTGCTCTCTTGCTTTCCCTTCTTCCTTCCATCTTGCCTGTCTCTAGTGTAGCCTCTTAGGGGTGAAGGCTTAATTAATGTCTTACTTGTTTCCTTTGGGCTCAGGGGACTCTGGAAAAGTGCAGTGTCTGCAAGCAGACCATCACAGACCGGATGCTGAAGGCCACTGGGAACTCATACCATCCCCAGTGTTTTACCTGCGTGATGTGCCGTACCCCTCTGGAGGGGACTTCTTTTATTGTGGACCAGGCCAACCAGCCTCACTGTGTGGATGACTACCACAGGTATGGAGGGAGCATGTGCCATGTGGTGTCTGAAAGAAGGCATATCCCCCTCACACCTGTTTGATTTTGCTGCAGTATGGGGTTGGGTTGCCCATGTCATCTGTTGGACATGAGAGTAAAAATGAGTTAGCAATGTATCTTGTAGAAATTGAGGTCTTTTTTCCCACCTAAACGTCATTGTGATTTATTATTCCTCTGCTGCTAATAGTATTGTATGTCAGTGAGAAACTTGTATTGAATGTCACCACGGTGGTCCACCATGATCTCCTCCCTGTTTCTGTGTGTTGCAGGAAGTATGCTCCACGCTGCTCAGTTTGTAGTGAGCCTATCATGCCAGAGCCTGGAAAGGATGAGACAGTGCGTGTGGTGGCATTGGAGAAAAACTTCCACATGAAATGTTACAAGTGCGAGGTAAGCCTGGTGGCACCACTCCTCCCATCTCTCCCATGCCCATCACCAGCAGCCGAGCACCTTGGTTGTCTATCCTAACCAAATCTGGAGCATTTGTGAAGCAGGTTGAGAAAAAAAATTAGGTCATAGCATCATAGAATATCTCGAGTTAGAAGGGACCCATTAGACATTCACAGACCACAGCTCCCTAAACAAGGACTGTGCAGGGTTGTAGTCTGTGACATCCCTACTGCAGCAGCTGGGCAACATGCTGGGGTCACAGAAGGAGTGTGCTCTTCCCTCAAAACAGTATGTTCTGTGAAGCACCATCAGAGATAGGGCAGTTGGCTTGAGCCATCGTCCTGATCCAGTGGGGCATTTCTTAGGTCCTCGACGGCGTTTGCCCCGCTGTTGGCTGCCATTGAGCTCCTTCCCCCTTCTCTTTCTCCATTCAGGACTGTGGGAAGCCCTTGTCCATCGAAGCAGACGAGAACGGGTGCTTCCCGCTGGATGGGCACGTGCTGTGTATCAAATGTCACACCGTTCGTGCCAAAACACCACGCTGAGGAGCTTGGAGAGGGCGTCCCCTTGAGACCCCTGCACTCAATACTCTTCCCCTCCCCGCCGTTGTCCTATCCCTCCGCCTGACCAGGCGGATTGCTACCAATGGAGACTACACCAGAGCAGTTCTTTAATCATGTAGGATTCACCGCTCCTAGACTTCGCTCTGCACACCCGCCAAGAAGGAACCTCTTGTCTTGTCACCGCTTCCTGGCCACCGCATATTCCAGGCTGGGGGGCTATGAGCAAGGTGAGTGAGTGCACAATCTCTTGCTCTCTCAAAACTCTGGAGGAAGAAGACCAGACCTCCACCACTGCCTGGTGGAAGTAGCAAGAACAACCTTAAGGCAGGTGCTGGGAAGGGCTGATGAGCATTCTTCTGTTCCAAGGAGCCAAGAATGATGATTTGACCTTAGAAGGTGGAAGCTTCCATCTAGGCACCACATCTGTCTTTGATTATTTTGATTATTATTTTTTTTTCTTGTGACACCTCATTACCAGGATGTCTTCCTCTGCCCCCTCCCTCACTCCTGGGTTAGAGTGTGGAGGCAGAACATATTGGGAATCTCTGTTATTGTTGCTGGGAAAAGTGAACCTACTATAGCTTTTCTGTCTCTAATGGATTTTAATGCCTAACTGTCTTAATGCCTTTTTTTTTTTTTCCTTAGCCAGATTAAACTGGCAATGTTTGGAATCTTACTCTATTCCTGAGTTTGGAAACTTTTTTTTAAAAAAAAAAACCATAAATAAAAAAATATCTGTTTCCCTCCCCCAAACTAATTGTTTCCCAGTGTGGTTTCTGGACAGCCAGGCTGGGCACCGGAGTAGCAAAATAGTCCAAAGAATGCATGTTTACAAATGAAGACTGTCAGAAGGACAGCAGCACATGGTGAGGAGGCATCTCAGAGTGTGGATGAAGATTGAGCAGACTGAGGAATGTCTCCCTGTTCCAGTAGGGGTTCTTTTTGCTGCTGTAAGTGAAAGCTGCAGTGTAATTGCAATGTACTGTCTGGCTCCAGGTGTTACTGCACTGAGCCCCACTCCCTGGACTCGAAACTCTCAAACTGAACAAACCTTTTGAATAACTACACTGTCCGACCACTGTTTGCATTCAATAAAACGTGGATTTTTTCCATTAACATGTGTCTGCTGTATTTGTTCAGCTACCCGTGAGAATTGCTGTCCTAAGCAGTGGAGAATGTATGTGTAGTGGCTATTCTACCTTCCCTCCGGAGATGATGAGTCTGAAAATGGCCTTTCCACCTCTTACTGTCCTTTTGAAACTGGTTTCCTACTTTTCTGAGGAGTAGCTCTCTTAAAGCGGTGGAAGACTGCATTTCAGTAGACAGCAAGATTGCAGTCTGCTTGATGGTGTTACTGGGAGGCAAGTTATTCCAGTCTACTCGTGTCAGACTGGAACAAAGTGGTCGATTTGCTTGCTGTGCCTTAACTATTGCTGCTCAGAAAGTGTTTGTACTTGATGTTTATGGTTTTAAGCATGGTATTGACTTGGTCACTGGTAGTGAAACTCCTGTTTGTGGTGAGCATCAATGATTCTACACTTCAAAGACGTGAAACCTACTCTTGTTCTCTTGCTGGCTTTGACTCCTCTTTAATGACTTTGCAAATGGATCCAGTAGATGCTTTGAGGTTTCCTATAGGATGAGCAAGGAATAAATGGGTTGTACATTTCTTTTTCTTAACTTGCTGGTTTGTAGGCATTGTTTTGAGTGGTTGTTTCTGGATTATGTGATCAAAAGCTCATGTGCACAAACATGGAGGAGCACAGAGAAGAGAAACAATGACAGGGGAGAGAAGCACTCTCACTCAGCTCCTCCCAGAGGTATCAGAGGACTAGACCCCTGGTGTCTGGGTATGAAACCTGCCCAGCAGAGTCAATGGGAGGGACTCTTTGGATCACCTTGCAGATAGACTAAGAGGAGGTTAGTCCCCTCTGAAGGGCATGGGGTGCAGGGGAAGAGCAGTCGGGGACTGCACAACACTTGCTATGGGATGTGTAGGGACAGGATCAAAGGCAGGAAAAGGAATTGATCAAGGAGAGGAAGCAGCAGGGGGACTGATGGGGGAAGGGACACAGAAGGGGTTGTCTGCACATAGACAGTATGCTGGGCTGGCTGTGTCCTGTGTGTCATCAGTGCAGTCTGTCCTGTCTTACTAAAACTTTTTTTTTTTTTCCCTTACATGACGAGATGTGGCTCAGTGCATGTGGAGATCTAAGCATCAGCAACTGGAAATACTGGAGTGCAGGCATGCTGTGCTGGTGTGTATTTCTGTGTGTAATCACTAGCTGGTGAGCGAGTAGAGCAAGAGACTTGAGAGCCATGAGTTGGTGTGGCTGGGAGTCTGGCAGGATGCTGGAGACCAGTCTGAGAGTCAGCTGCTAGAGGTCCCAGGAAGACCAAGCCAGCTACTCTTAAGTCTGGAAGTCAGCTACTGGTAAGCCTGGACCAGCTACCAGAGACCAGTTTGCACCTGTGTGTGAGGTGACTGGGAGACCAGGGAATCCTGGGGCCAACTGCTGGGTACAGACAACATCTAAGGCTAATTACTGGAGGGTTTTGCCAGCTTAGGCTCCAGAACATCAACCCAGCTACTGGATAGCTGGTCTTAGACCCCAGAGGGATCCATAGCATAGACGTATATATTTCCTGCTAACAGGTTCATCGTGATGAGTCAGAAAAGGGAATAGGATCGGGCTCTTTGTGCTGTGCTACCATGACTGCCGAGTTTCCTGCCTCCAGCCAGTCATGTACAGAGTGTGTGTGTGTGTGTATATATATATATGTAGATTTTTATGTGCATGAATACCAGTTGGCTGTACCTGAGGACATGGAACTGAGCAGCCTCTTCTCTATCGGGCCAGTTCATTCAGCAGCTCCTCACAGTTGAAGTTGGAAGGGACCTCCCTGCTCAGGGCAGGGTCAACTACAGCAGGTTGCTCAGGCATGTACCCCGTCAAGATTTTAATAACTCCAAGGGTGAGAGCTCCACTGCCTCCCTAGGTAACCTGGTCCAGTGTTTAACAACTCTCAGTAAATTGTTTCTTACCTGCAAATGGAATTTGTTGTATTTCGATGCGTTCCCACCACTGCTTCTCCTTTCGTGGGAAACCACTGAAGAGAGTTTGGATTCCTCTTCTTCAGTCCCTCCCATCAGGCATTTACATGCAATGAGAAAAGCCACCCAAAGCAGCTCAAGGCTCAGCAGCCCCAGCTCTCTCAGCCTTTCCTCATGTGTCAGATCCCCTAATCTTTTCAAAATCATGGTGACCTTTCACAGGACTTGCTCCAGTAAGCCTGTGCCCTTCTTTGAACTGGGGAGCCCAAAATTGGACACAATGCTCCAGATGACTGACCAATGCTGAATAAAGGGGAAGAATTGCCTCCCTCCAGCTACTGGTGATGCATTTGCTAACGCAGCAGATACTCTTGGCCTCCCTTGCCCCAAGGCCACATTACTGGCTGAAGTGCGGCTTGCTGAGGCCACTCACAATTTTCTGTCACTTGCAAGGGTAGGCTGAAGTTTTCATCTGCGTGACACAAGCTCATAATCTTGTGCCAGCCTCAGCGGGGCTTATCTTCTAGCCTGGCTACCTGCCATCTAGCAACTTTATTATCTATACTTCATGTTAAAGACACCTCTTACTAAGAGTGAACTTACTGATAGGCTAACAAGACTCACAGGAAGAGCTTATCTTATCAGCTGTATCCCTTACTACAGTTGCAGTGACACGAGTAGCTGATACGTGTGTACCACGGTTCCTTGTGTAATGCTCCACTGCTGCTCGTGTTGAACGGACACACCAGCCTTCTCGCTTACGGTTGCAGGTTCTTTAGAGCTCTGCTTCTTCACTCGTCTGTCATTTATGGTGAAGCAAGACCTTGCCGGCAGCAGGAGTGTGAATTTATAGCCTTAAGAATTCAGAGCAATGTACAATTATACAAACACTGATGGCTATCTACAGCAAGTGATTGCTGCATGACTAGCACTCACTGTCTTCATCAACCTACACTTTTTAGCTCAAGCACTGAAAAATACCTCTTGAGGTGACTACACTCCCCAGGTGTAAGAAAGACTTAGGAACACCAGAGTGAGGCTTTTTTCCCCACCCCTCCTGTTCTGCAGCAGAAGGAAGCAGTACTCACGTGCATTTCATTAAAAACTACAGCAGTAGCTTCTAATATTTCCCATGGTTTAGGGGCAAACACAGAGCTGTAAAAAGATGGACTTGGCTAATGGATGGATACATCTGTAACTGGGCTTACAGGAAAAAGTCTGAAGTGTCCAGCTGCGTATGTATCTTTTAATCCTAATGCAACTACATTTCCACATGAAATCTGCAGTTAAATGGACAAAAACCATTGGCTGAAACAACTCAACATGGATGAAAGGACCCTGCTGGAACTCGTAATGTATATGCTATAGTAAAGTTCCTGATCATATCTGAAATAAGCTAGAGAACTCCAACACAGCCTGCCCTGCCACAGGTTTATTTACAAAATATTATTTACAGTCTATAATTGTCTTGAGCTCTGATAAATAGTAACATTTCCTCCACAGAGAAGGAATAAGGCAAACCACCTACACATTTTTCTGTTACAAATACCCTACCCAGCCAAACAAGACTATTCTCTCTTTTAAAAGGGGGCAGAAGAAAAAGGGTTTTCTGTCCGTGGCACAAGTAAAGGTATTAAGCAGGTTGGAGAGATGTACATCTCCCAGCTGAGGTGTGCTTGTGCAAAACAGCAACATGCTGAGCTTACAGGATCACACAAGTTAGAGCAGGGTGTGCTGATACTCCCAACTTCTCCTCCAAAGAAAAAAGTACACCGCGAGTTGGTGTTTAAGGCAAGAATAGCTGAATT
The DNA here is from genome assembly GCA_004320125.1 of Scolopax mira. Taxonomy (NCBI): domain Eukaryota; kingdom Metazoa; phylum Chordata; class Aves; order Charadriiformes; family Scolopacidae; genus Scolopax; species Scolopax mira. The sequence continues at coordinate 58,071 of BJBW01010519.1, read as the reverse complement.
AAAAAAATAAAACAAAACAAACCGAACATATATCCCTTAGCAGCAGCCTTGTGAAAGGCTGAATAGTTTGTTGCTGTCGTAAAACAAGGACGACAGAAGGCTGCTGAAGTGAGACAGACAGGATGTCTGCCGAGGAGCGAATGGGCCCAGTCTCTACATCTCTGTGTCCTTGTGCACGTTCTCTGAACGGCCCAGTCAGTCTGAGCCCTCATCTCCAACCTTAAAACATTATCCCACCACCTCCAGCTCACTCTGTATGTATCCTTACGTTTCCATGTAATATACTGAGGGTCTGAAACTCCAGTATGTGAACTAGAAGGATTACTTATTGCTGCACAGAATGGACTACAGAAGACAGGGCTGAGAACAGTTTCTAAGACCAGTGCTCTGAAACATACTGGTGGCTGCTGTAGAGCTAAAGCAAGGGGCAACAGAAATGAGAGCAGGTGGTGTTGCCTCATAAGCCTTTTCACTTCTGGTTGTTTTGCTTTGCTCGTCCCAGTCACTCATTTGGAAGCAATTGCCATAGGAATGATTCCAAGTGATATCTGGTAAGAATGGGCATTTAGCAAGCTCAAGAGAGCAACGGCTGATCACTCCTTAAAGCCTTGGATGCTACACAGGATCCTCTTCTGGTGGCCTGGAAGTGACACTCCCATCTGTTTCAAGTCCCTGAAGGAAACGGGAAAAGAAAGTTAAAAATGAATTGCTGTTCTTGTTTCTTGGGGATTGGGATGTGGGTAAGGGCAGAAACAGTTACCAAGCATCAGTTCAGAGGCACTTTGCCTCAGTGCCTCCTACTATGCCTACATTTTCTCCAGAGGGAAGAAACTTCTAGAAGTTCCTGCCCTTCTCTGGCTACCTCTGCCCACCCATTCAAATTGGCTTGTCCCACCTCCTGACTAGGCCTGTGCTCCCATTAAATCAGGACTCTGTCCATGTCAGCTTGTGAAATGGGACATGTCTCAACCCTTTAGCAGGCCTATCCCAGCACTGTGCCTGCTCATTTGTTTCATGTAACTGTCCTGGTTGGAGCTGGCTATACATCCCCAACCCACAACAGAGCACGGTTGTGTTGATAAATCATCTGACCCGAGGCCTTCTAAGGAGCCCAGAAGGACTTTATGACAGAATAGTGCCTGGCTGATGGCAGGGGGGAATTACATTACCCCATCCTGAATTCAAGGCAAGAAAATTATCTTATGAAGTCCTACAAGGGTGAGGAGTTGGTTCATGTTAGAGAACTGTCTGGCATCTATTGCTTTCCCATGCTGTTTGTGTCTGATAGGAGTTCAGAGCAGCTTAGACCCTTGAAGAGCCTCAAGCATGGACAGACAGGGAATTAGTCTCACAGTATGGGATGATTCTTCCCTTTTAGGGCAAGAAGCCCTAACTATATAGAGAAGGATAGAGAGAAGCCTCCCAGGAGTGCCTGTTGAAATAACGCAGGGTCAGACACAGCTACTTGTAGCATAGCCTGGAGTGCCTTGTGGGACCTTAGCCTGTCCTTACTCAGCAGTGAGCTCCAGAATGGACTCCATGGTGTCCAGGCCAGCAGTGCGAAAGTTGGAGATGTAGCGCTTCATGCGAATGGATTCCAGCCACTCGGGGATGGATCGATAGGGGATCCCATCGGAGCCACTGCAGCTGGGGAGCCGAAGCGTCACCCTAAAGACAGACAAAACCACCACTAGCCAGGCAACTACCTTAAATGGCCATTACTATGAGAGAGTAGCCAAAGGGCAAGCACCTCCGACAGGGCTAGGCCAACTTCTCTGCTCTAAGCACAGTGAGGTCAGACTGCCCAGGTCAATGGCTATGCCCTCTGTCACCATTTTCCACCTCTTGCTAGCCTGCACTGCTAGCACCACCTCTTCAACAGGGAGGTGAAAATCTCCCAGTTAACCTCCCCTCTTCTGGTGATAGCCTGCTTACCTGGGATCAAAGTCTGCAACAGGCCGGAGAAGATGGGGACTTGAGATGAAATGTTGCAGCTGTGCCCGGATTTCCTGAAAATGAGGCCTCCTCATCCGATCGTGTGACCAGCAGCTCTTCATGAGCTCATAGAGGATAGATGGGCAGTCGACAGGCGGGGGGAGCCGGCACCCGTCCTCTAAGCTTTTCATCACCTGCACAGAAGACAGAGAGAAATCATAGAATGGTTTGGGTTGGAAGGAACATTAAAAACCATCTAGTTCTGATCCCCACTGCCATGAACAGGTATACTTCTCAATAGACCAGGTTGCTCAAAGCCCCATTCAGCTTGGTCTTGAACTCTTCCAGGAAAGGGGCATCCACAACTTCTCTGGGCAACCTCTTCCAGTGCCTCACCACCCTCACAGGAAATAATTTCTTCCTTAACATCTAATCTAAATTTCCCCTTTCAGTTAAAAAGTGTTACCCCTCATCCTATAGCTACACTCCCTCATGAAGAGTCCCTTCCATCTCTCCTATAGGCCCCTTTTAGGTACTGGAAGGCTGGATAAGGTCTCCCTGGAGCCTTCTCTTCTCCGGGCTGAGTGAGGACCAGAAGTGAGGACCAAATGATTCTGGCACAGGCCTGGTGAGAAAAAAGGAACCAGACTCTGAGAAATAATTTCAGTAACATGTGCTAGCCTCACAGATGTGCTGAACCTAGAGTGAGACCAGACATAACACTCCAGAGGCAGAGGATGGAGAAAAAGAAACCAACAGAGAACATCTCCAGACCCAAAAGCCATGGCTGATTTAACCAGTCCTTAATTTGTCTCACTGTTAACACCTAAACATAGTTCAGAGGCCCAAACACTTACTGGCCTTGACTTGGTTGTATTGATTTTTAGGAGGGAGGGAAACATAGCAGTTACGTGTTCAAAAGAATGTCAAGATTGCAGGGTGGGGGAACTCTACAAAAGCTGGGTCTATGTGCCACGCTTATTTTTTTAAATCAGCACTTGAGGTCAGTGTCTGTTACCTCTTGATTGGACATGTCCCCATATGGCTTGTCACCAAACGACAGCACCTCCCACATGACAATTCCAAAGCTCCAGACGTCACTGGCTGAGGTGAAAATCCGATGAGCAATGGCCTCTGGAGCCGTCCATCGGATGGGAATCTTACCACCCTGTGAAAGAGCAGAGACATAGCGTATCCAGCACATATTCAGTTGTTCTTCTCCAGTGCTTTCACACAAGGAGTTGACAAAGTAGTTCAAAGACTGAGCCCACTTTAACCACACCTGGGGAGATTTCTCAAAAGCACAGAAACACTCTTGGAAGTAAATGAGTTTAAACCTTCTGTTCAGTTGAACACTACACAAAACCACTGCTCTGGCAGTAAGAGCCTGACACCAGTCACTGCCCAAATTTGAATGATGCTAGACATCAGAACCACTGGAACTTACATCGAAAGGGACCTTTAGATGTCTCTATTCCAAACCCCTGATCACAGCAGGGCTATCTTCAAAGCCAGATTTAGTTAATTGAGCCCAAAAGACCAGGTCTCTTGTTTTGCTTGTCATTTTAGAACCACCATCCCTCTCAATCTCTTAGCCAATAAAAATCAACGTGGACCTTCTGAATCATCCACACTGTGACCTGCAGTGTTACTATGGGTTTTCCTCAGGGATTTTCCATCCGTATCTTCCCCCCAGCCTGGTGTTTCCTATTGTGAAGAAATTCTGCCATGCTCACCTGGCAGAATGCCAATCCCCCCTGACACTACAGTTCGTTTACAGGACTGAGAGATTGTTTCTGCATTACCTTGGTTTCATAGGTCCCCTCTGAATCATTCTCTAATATTCGGGAGAGACCAAAGTCAGACACCTTGCACTGAAGACTGCGTGTCACCAGGATGTTGCGAGCGGCCAGATCCCGGTGCACATAGTTGTGTTCTGAAAGGTAGGTCATGCCAGAGGCTATTCCCTGCAGCATGCTCACAAGCTGCACAGGGCTAAACTTTTCCTCATTCTCCTGCATGGAAAAAGAAGTGAGAGAAGATCCCAGTCAACTGACATCAATCTACTTTGTTTCTAGTTACTGGCCTTGTCAACTTGCAAAAGTAGGCATTGGGAAATAAGCAAAAATGCAATGCTGCAGCCCAAAGGACCCAACAGGTTCTCAGTAAGAGATTGGTGGTGATCTCCAGAGTCATTGTTAGGCACCTGCACTTCAACTACCAAAGACAGCACTCTGGACACTGAGCAAATTGGCTGACATCAAGCTTCAGCTGCTGGAAATGTTAGCGAGGAGAATATAAGTGGATGTCTGGATCTTATTTCTAGTCCTCTCTTAGGGTCCTAAATCCAGGTCAAGTGCAAATTCCAGCAGCACATAAACCAATTACAGAGTGGAATATCTCACCCGGAGGAAGGTATCCAGCGCTCCATTCTCCATATATTCAGTGATGATCATCATTGGTCTCCCTTGAGGAAGACAAGAAGGTGTCAGCCTTTTTGCAATTTTACTCTTGTTTTTCAATGCTTCCACATTGCCCCAACATAGAAAACCACATTCAACCCCAGCCAACATCCCCACTACACTGGCACAGCTGGCTGACCCTAATATTTAGACCTCCCCCAATGATTTTGTATTCCTCCTTGTGCTATACATGTATCTTTACAGCATCCCAACTTCTCATCCACTCACCAACCCAAGACTTCTCCCAGCACTGACTCATGACTGTTGGAAATCCACACCTCTCCTCCCTTCCTCATTCTCTGCCACGGGCTGACATGACAATGTATGTCTTCTCCCAGCACAACCTCTCTGACAGCATCCTCTCTAAGAAATGCCTGAGAAACATGCCAGTTTCTGTTCTCATTCCAGGACTCTCTCCCACACACTCTTACTTTTGGTGACAACTCCTTCCAGACGCACAATGTTCGGGTGATTGAATTGCCCCATAATTGTTGCTTCACGCAAAAAGTTCCACCACTGTGAGTCTGAATATGTTGACTTTAGGGTCTTGATGGCAACCACGATGCGTTCTTTCCCTGGCAGCCGCAGGGACCCCCGATAAACCTCCCCAAACTCTCCTGAGGACAACCAGAGGCAAAAGGTCACAGAGGAACTCACAAATAGGCAACAAAATAACAGTGTGGGAGAACTAAAAGATGGGGAGAGCAACAAGTAACTCACCCTCTCCAATCACATTCTCCATAGTGACACAAGAGACATCCAATTCCTTAGTGAACTCCAGCACTCCCCTGCTGGGGTCATCATATGGTTGCAGGTCTACATAGGGCTTCAACCAGACCTTCTCTATTGTAAAGGGAAATAAAAGAGCAAATTAGCCTGTCAAGTCTTTGGCAAGCTTTGAAGGGCAAAGTTACAGAGCAGAGGTGAATCCATGGGATTCTAACAGTGGCAGTAAACGAGCCCACCAAACATACACTGAAGACTAGAGCTGTTATGGGGAGAGGCAAATTACATCAGAAAATCCAGTGTCTGGTTTTAAACTACCATTTCTTCTGATTCCTTCCAAACCATTCCAGGCTTCTCCCTGGTTCTACTCGTTTGAAGCTCACCTCGATCAAAGCCTGAAGTATTGTAATCTGGCCGTGCTTGTCCCCGACGAGCCTGCCTGGAACATAAGAATTGGTCATGAAAATAAAATGGTCTGCAAAGAGAAAACCAAGACTTCCAGGGTGTCTGCTCTAGGTGGTCAGGGACAGAGTTCAGGGTAGTGCAGAGCAAAGTGGAACCAGACAGTTCACCGATTTGGTAGAGTACAGCTAGGAAGAAATTGTGATGCTTCTTTTACATTTAGAAATGGAGCTTTGTTTCCATGCAAGTAGCTTTGTTCATCCTTCTGTTTGATGAATTACAGATATATTTCTATTTATTTTATGTTTTCTATATGCTTTCAGTACAATACCTGATCTTCTTAAAACTGAGCAATAGCAGCCTTATAGACATTTAGTAAGGAAGTAGAATTTTGTATCTGAGTAGAGGACCACTAAAGTAATGGTATATGGAAATTGTTTTTAAATGACTGGATACATATATTTCCCACTTAATTGATCAGCAGGTATAGAAATGATTGTACCATAACAATATTTTTATTAATCTGCCACGATAACAGTATGAGAGTGCTGGATCATAAAAAAACTGAGAAATCACCACATTTTCCTCTGTCCTCAGCAGCAAACATTATCTTACAGGCATCCTCCAATTTATCCTCCGATCCTGCTAATTGAAATTAGTTATAAGACTTATTCCATCTTGCTGCAGCACATTGGTCTTACTCTTTCTTCTCTAACTAATCTCTACCTATCCAATATCCTGCAAGGACCTCACTCCCTTTCTCAAGCTCCCATAGCTCCATTATTCCTACATCCGCACCTCTTTCACCACCCAAAATCAACACTTACTTTCGTCGAAAGATGAAAAATCCCGCAAGCAGCCCAATAAATAGTAGAACTCCGAAGATAATGGAGACTATGACTCCACCAGACAGAGCTCCCGTGTCTGCAGAAACAAAGAGAAAGGCCATATCAGTTAAACCACCAATTACTATTTGTCTGGAATGTAGGAACCAGCTTCTGCCAGCAAATGGCATTAGGTAAGCTATGGCCATTTGTCTTCTAAACAGCAGAGACACCAAATGCAAGTCCTATTATACTGGTTTTTGTGTGCACAGAGAACCTTCTGGTGGGTATCTGGTTGACTCTTATCTACAGTTTTGGTCTTCTAGTTGAGTACTTTATCCCTATGCCTATGTAAATTCCATGACACTTTCAAAAATGAAGAACTGCTGTTCTTTTCCTCCCACTCCTCTCCAACCACTCTTTCAGATCAGACCCTTCTTCCTGCTCAGGAACTGATTTAGACAATGGCACAGCTATGACACGATTCTCCCCAGCATTTTAACTTTACCCTCTTCTTGTTTATTTTGTTAATTTCTTGTTCATTTCTAATTAATTATCTTGTTAATTTCCCCCTCCCCTTTCATCAGTATCTGGGGTTGGTCCTTTGCCTAATTACCTTCACAAAAGGCCCTTTCTGCTTAGGACTTTTTAAACAAGCAGGTACTGACTTACAAATTTGCAGTCTAACATCATATTCCTGCTTTCTCAAAACTGTCAGGTGGTTACATTTTGTGACTGGACAGTGTTCAGATAGTGTTCACATAACACAGGTTGTCTTCTGCCATTTAGATTCTTAAGCCAAAGCCATCCATTTCTATACAGTACATATTTGAATTCCTCAGAGGAAATGCTAAATGACCTCTGCTGGTAAACTACATGTTTTTAAACCTTATTTCCCGTGGCTTAAAAAACCTATTTAGAAAATCAAAAATACAATTACTGAAAAGTGCTTATATCCATATCTAATGAGAATCTACATTTTTTAATATTTTCCCTTAAAGAGATTCAGGAAAAATCCAAACAAAAGAACATTCCTAAGGAAATTGTTTCAATAAATGAGCAGATTTTAAAGCCAGGAACAGCTTGTGTGGCACAGACAACTGTGTCTGGAAGTGTTTCCTAACATCCAGTCCAATGGTCAGCATCCGTAAAGCCTAATTAACACTTGTTATTCTTGCTCAATTTGATGCTGACTCATCCCACTAAAATTATTAAAAATCAGTTAAGCGGAAATCAAGAGGCAGAGCTAATGTTCTTTTTTGTTAAAATCAAAAAGTCAAGATTTGGAAAGGGAAATAATGTATTTTATTAATAAAATTTACAAGCTTTTAAGTAGGTGGCACTTCTGCAGGAAATGAAGGGATCTAAATTCTCCAATTCATGTGTTTTTTAAAAAATGCCTCTCCCTGCAAAGCTTGTTCCACTAATATCCCTAGCCTATTACAGCTAAACAATGCCTACTATTACCAAAGAAGGACTCCCACCAAATGAAACCTTTCTGGCACTTCTTTTTAATCCAGTTCATATTCAAAATACCTTTGTCTTGGCATGATAAGGTGATCAACTTTTATTTTAAAAAAAGCATAATCTTGATGAAAGTATTTTCTAACATGTCCTTTTATAATCAAAACCATTTAAGTTTCATGATAACTTAGGTATTTTCCACAGAACCTTTGTGGTAAGTTACTCTGTTGGTTAAATATCACTTATGTCATCATTATTTGGCATTATGACTTCATAAAAATTTTACCAAACTCTCCTGGTGCCAAAAAAAGCCCAATCATTAAACTACATTCCAATCATGGTATCACAACCACTTTATCAGCTCTTACACAATTAATTTAACTATTTAGTTACATTAAGGCATGCCTTTGCTTTCTTCCATGTCCTTATTTCATTACAATAAAACAGCACCATTCAATGGTGCCACTCAAAGGCATAATTTCAATGGATGTATTTCTAAAATTATCCATAAGGTCAATAGGAGGATATGTGAATGTGTGGAATGAAAAGAGAGCAAACTCCATTATAGAAAACTTTAGATAAAGGGGAAGTCTCTGGGTAACTCAGGGAGACAGGAGCTTGGATGTGAAGGCTGTGTGAGATGTTCTTTGACATACGAGAAAGGTCTTACTTGTGGCCTCAATAGTTTGGCCTTCTACATTTTGTGCTTTGGCAGAGAACATTTTTCAGCAGCACATACCATATTTTTTGGGCAGATGGGGCTGCTTCAGGGGCTGGACCACTTACAGTGGAAATGATGATAAAGCTGAAAAAAATAGTGATGAGGTCCTCGTAAGTTCTCCTTTTTACTAGTAACTTTCACACAAAAGGAGGCATATGGTAATCCTTTTGCTAACACTCAAAATCGGAAACATTAGCCAGAATCAAAATGTCTTTCAGGAGAACTAGATGAAGAGTTGGTAAGCAATTTGCCAGTACCACACGCAGACCTGAGACTGGTGAGTTCTGAATGGGAAGGTACACGTGGATGTTATATGACACTAAGGAAACAAGACTAATGTCTAATTATTCTACATTTTTACAAAGCAGCAGGCTTGGCCCTGGTGACAAGGAACTCAGGAGTGCAGTGTCTGTACCTTACACCTAACGGAACACACAAAGAGATCTGCGTATCATGTGAATATACAATCTGATGGAGAAGTGATTTCCCCCAAATGAGATACCAGTGGTTGTCTTTTACCTGGAGGAAGGGTGCGGAATTCCTGCTCCGGGGAGTAGGGCCCAGGCCCCAGGGGTGTGATGGATCTCACACGAAGCAAGTAGGCTGTGTCTGGCTGCAGGTCTGTCAGAGTGACATTTGGCTCAAGAAGGTGCTTCACTGTGTAACGTGCCTCCTCTCCCTGCCGAAATCAAAAGAAGGTCAAGTAACAAAAAACACGTTGGACAAAGAGGACACTTCCATCCTTTTGGGCAAAAAGGGGAAGAACAAATAAGGCAGGACCCACCTTCTCAAAGAACATGACCTCATACTCCACTGAGGTCCGGCTGCGCTGCCGTGGGGCAAGCCAAGAAACAGAAAGACTACTGTCATCTCTTTGTGTCAGGATAAAGTGGGATACTGTCACCGGAGCTGCAGGGGAGAGAATAGAGATTATCAGGAAGAAATATAAATATAATGCAGACTAGGCACTCTCTTCACCAGAATCTGACTCTTTCCTTCCCTGGTCATACCAACTGGAACTGACTCTTCTCACCACTGCCACTCCCTCGTCTTTCTCTTCTGTGGTGAAAAGGGAAATGAGGTCTCTGGTTGTAGTTAATTGCTTTCCATGAATAGTTTGCTTCTACCCCAGAAGTGGAAGCATAATATAGTTTGGCCCTCAAAACAAAATCAGTGTTCCAAGAAATTACATCTAATCTAGTACTGCACTGCAAGTGTTCAAATTGAAATAAAATTGTTAGGATTTTATGCTCATGCAGCAGCAGTAATACAACTATCCTATGTGATTTATGAATGCAGCCTCATTTTCATAAGGGTACAGTGAAATTCAATGCTCAAAATCTCTCAGCTGACTGAAAACGCATGCTGTTCATGAATAAAAAGATAATTCTCAAGAGTCTGCAAGAACTGAAGAGTCAAGCCTGGTTGTCTCCTTGTCCTTCATCACCACCGGGAAGTGATGAGGCAAGCCAAAAGTAGCTCTGCTTTTCTAGCTCAGAGTTGTGCTGCCCCCGCATAGTGTCAGGAAGAAAAGTTGTATTTTGTCACTAAACCAGAACCAGGGGATGCTGAACATGCGATGTCACTTTTCTATAATCACAACCTAGTCATCTTGAGGTTAAACTACAAAAACTCGAGAACTTGCATGTTTTTAACATCCTTATTTGCCCATGCTTTCAAAGTTGCTTGCTTGCTTCAACCCCCCCCACCCCCACCCCCCAGTTACAGCACTGGATTGTGTTGGATTGTGAATTTGGCCAGATTTTTTGCAATAGCTGAGTCATGGAAAATATTTCAAGCCACAGTCCCTGTTCTTCCTGTCACACAGGTAACAATAGTTAGGCTGGACTACACTAGTGTATAACAAGGAGGGCTTTATGTTCCTCATATCTGTTAAGTCCTTGGTGGATTCATAGCTCTTGATGGGTAATGATTATTGCTGCTTGGACTTGCAAGGAATATGATTGATGGACTTTACATGCAAGAAGCAGAATTATCTTAGAGTTCTTATCATACCATACCAACACATGCGGCAGACAGAAGGAGAAGATGGAGAAAAGCTTAAGCATTCACAGAGATTCCTCTTCCTCTTCCTGATGAGCAGGAAGAACTTCTCTCTGCTTCTGCTAACCTGCATGTCCGACTGCAACCCAGACAGCTGGAGCAGTTCTCTGTGGAGCAGGTCCCATTCCTGAGACACCATTATGGGCTTCCACAGCAAACGTGTAGTTGGTGTAAGCTTCTAGGCCATCCACATCCACAGTAGGTTTAGTGAGACCAGAAGCACTGGGGGAGAACACCACACCAGCCTCACACGGCTCACACGACAGGAAATGGCAGCGCTGACAGAAGACTGTGTAAGTCAGGTCCTTCCGCCCACCGTGGTCACTGGGTGGCTGCCACCACAGACTCAGCTGCGTGCCAATAAGGGAGAAGCTGACATTGCGGGGAGCTGAGGGGGGGCCTGCAAGAAGCATGAAGGAAAGTATTAGATCCAGGTGTTAATAAAGTACTGTGACAGTTTCTCATCTGCTGATGCATTTCAAACGGAGTCTTCTGTCCCACCAGCCTCTCCTCCTTTGATCTGTCATCCCCATTTCCCAACATTTTGTTTCCTCCCATCTCCTTGTTCATAAAATCAAAACCAGAATGATGTGGGTTCAAAGGGATCTTTAAAGATCATCTTTACAGATCAACCCCACTGCTGTGGGCAGGAACTAGATCAGGCTGCTCAAATCCCCATCCAACCTGACTTTGAACACTTCCAAACATGTGAAGGCAACTAGAGAAGTTGCCTTCTCTAGGCAACCTGCTCCAGTGTCTCACCACCCTCAGTGTAAAAAATTTCTTCTGTATGTCCCATCTAAATCTACTCTCAGTTTAAAATCATTGCCCCTTGTCCAATCACTACAGGCCCTGGCAAAAAGTTTTCCTCCATCTTTCTTATATACCCCCTTTAAGTATTGAAAGGCTACAATAAGATCTTCCCAAGCCTTCTCTTCTCCAGGCTGAATAACCCTCACTCGCTCTCTCAGCCTGTATTTATTAGGAGAGGTGTTCTAGCCCTCTGATATTTTTTGTGGCCCTCTTCTGAACCCACTTTAACAGGTCGCTATCTCTTTTGTACTGGGGACGCCAGAGCTGGATGCAGTACTCCAGGTGGGGTCAGAATCAGAATCATCATCGTGGTTGGAAGGGACCTCTGAGATCATTGAGTCCAAACACAAAAAAATCCATGAGAACAGAGTAGAGGAAAAGAATCATCTCCCTTGACCCGATGGCCACGCTGCTTTTTATGCAGCCGAGGATACAATTGGCTGGTCTGGGCTGCAAGCACACACAGCCAGATCGTGTCTAATTTTTTGTTCACCAGAATCCCCAAGTTCTTTGTAGGGCTGCTCTTAATAAGTTTCTCCTCCAGCCTGTATAGATATTGTTCTTTCTTTCTATCCCCAACTCACGGGTGCAAGCAATGTTCTGGCCTTCTGAAGGTGCTCGGTAGAAGCCTGTGTTGCAGGGGCAAGATGTAGCCCCTGACTCATTGGACAAGCTGTGAGGGGGGCACTTCAGGCAGTGTTTGGTCTCCAGGGAGTGGCGGTAGAATCCTCGCTGGCAGGCTGTGAAGAGACAAACAAGTCAACATAAGATCAACATGGCTACCACCTTGCATTTAACTTGAGCACTAAGGGAATGACCCTTTTCATATTGCACTATAAAAACAACAATGTCCTGTGTAATCCCTCAAGAGATCCTAAACGGACAACATCCCAAAGCCATCTGCTCAAGAGCCTGACATAAATGGCTTACTGTGGTGGAACATAGCATAGGAAATGATCCTTTATCCAGAAAACAAACAAAAAATCCAGCCATTCCTACTACATGACATAGAGGAATACATGAGAGGCCTAAAAAAATTTTCACAGGGCAAACAAGACTTCACTATCAGTCTCAGGAACAGTCATCATCCTCACTGTACACCAAGATCTCTCTCTAGGTTGTCATCACAGAAGCAGCTTAATCTCATTTCTACTGATTCTCCTTCTTGCCTTGGGATGGCAGGTAGCCTGTCCCATTAACATTGGATGAGGTCAACTGGTCTACCAGTTGCATAGTGACACCATCACACAGCCGTTTGGGGATACTATGACAGTACACAGGTCAAAAGGATTTGCAGCAATTAAGCCTAAAGAGCATGGGTAAGACAAATACTCACAAGAAGAAGAAGGAGCAATCAGCACCTGACTTCAGGCAATACCAGAACCAATCAGGAACAAGTCTGTCATTCTGAGCTACAATCACACAACTATGTGGCCAATGACAGCAAAGGCTGCTGAAAGAATTAAGAGGCTCAAGCATTGATTGTCACCATCCCAAAGAGATTTCATTCACATTCAAGATCAAATCACCTCCTTCAGAAATAGACAAGATGAAAAAAAGTTACTCTGATCTCCAGGCTGCTCACGACTGAGAGCACTTCTACATGCTGGTGTGAAGAGGAAAGCTTTGTGACCTCCGACCATTTTGCTCCAGCACAAGATTTCAAAATTCCTGCCACTGGACCAGTTTGCTTCAGGAAAGATTTGACAGTAACATGAAAAACAAAGCACGTGCAGGACCACAGACTCATATAACACAGAGGTTCTGATGTTCCCTGGGCAATACTACCCTCCATAAATATGCAACAACATACACATCCTCTTATTATCAAGGCTAAGACAGTCGGCAAGTAATTCACGGAAATTTGGGATTGGAGACCTTTGCAGAACGGTTAGCTCTGACCCCAAGAGAGCCGCTGTTAGGCCTCTGTTCCTCCAGCCCCCAGGTCACACTTGATTTACTCAGTAAAGTGGTGCTGAGGTCCTTCAAGCAGGAGAGATGCCTTGCAAGGGGAGAGCATGCCTGGCAGGGAGAAAGAAGTGCAGGGAGATAAATGTACAGGAGACATCCAAGTGAAGGGACAAACCCGGGTTATGGGGTAGGAACCAGCTGTCTAGACCAAGGCCACATCCCCTGATGCCATGTCTAGACCAGTAAACTGGTGGATGAGAAGAATGACATCAGCCACAGTGTGTGCTGGCAGCCCAGAAAGTCAACCACATCCTGGGCTGCATCAATAGAAGTGTAGCCAGCAGGTTGAGGGAGGCGATTCTGGCGATTCTGCTCCTCTACTCTGGTGAGACCCCACCTGGAGTGCTGTGTCCCGATCTACAGTACCGAGCACAGGAAGGACATGGACCTGTTGAAATGGGTCCAGAGGAGGGCCATGAAGATGATCAGAGGGGATGGAGCACCTCTGCTAAGGCAGAAGGCTAAGAGACTTGGGGTTGTTCAGCCTCGAGAAGGTGGCTCCAGAGAGACCTATAACAGCCTTCCAGTACCTAAAGAAGGCCTACAGGAGAGCTGGGGAGGGACTCTATCAGGGGACGTAGCAATAGGACAAGGGGTAATGATTTTAAACTGGAAGAGGGAGGATTTAGATAAGATATTAGGAGGAAATTCTTTCCTGTGAAGGTGGTGAGACACTGGAACAGGTTGCCCACGGATGCTGTGGATGCCCCATCCCTGGAGGTGTTCAAGGCCAGGCTGGATGCGACTTGGAGCAACCTGGTCTGGTGGGAGGTGTCCCTGCCCATGGCAGGGGGGTTGCAACTGGATGATCTTTCAGGTCCCTTCCAACTCCAACCATTCTACGATCCCATGAAAATAAAGCGGGGCAGGAGGTGTAGGTAGGAGTGGAGGTACCCAGCTGCCAGCAGCACCCAGACGCCCGGGCGGCCTCAGCCCCGGGCCCGGTCCCGCTGGGCGGGATGAGACGCAGCGCGGGGGCAACAGGCAAGAGGCCATCCCGCCCCGGGCCGGCGGGAGGCACAAGCCCAGGCCGGCCCCGACCCGACCGGCGCCCTGGGAGCGGCGGGCACAACGCAGCCCGGCAGAGCCCCCGGGGGCCCGAGAGGGAGCGGTCCCGGCGCCTCAGGGCGGAGCCCCCGGGCGCCACGATCCGCCCCGCCGCCCCCGCTTAACCGCACCAAGCGCTGCGGTGGCGGCGCCCGGCGCCTCGGCTACTCCGTCGCGGCAACCGGGGCCCACACACCCGCCCTTGCCGCCAGCCGCCGGCAGGTGGCCGCACAGCACCGGCGAGGCGCCCGGCGGCAGCAGCACCTTGCCGGGGGCCGGCCGCGCCCGTCCCCGCCCCGAAGGCGGTGCGAAGCCTCCCATGGAGCGCCCGGCCGGTCTGGGGGTGGGAGCGGCAGGGACCGGCGGCCCGGGCCCGTGGTGCGAAGGCGCTGCCCGGCAGACCGGCTCCCATGGCTGCCTGCTTTCCTGCCTCCTCTGGGCGCCTCGGGCTCCCCGGGCAGAGGCAGAGGAGCGGCTGCCCCCGGGTCTCACCCCCCCGGGAGCCAGGCGCACAGCCCGCGGCCCCAGCTCCCGCCCAGCCCCTCTGGCCGCCGGCACCTGGTTTCACCCGGCTCCGGGCGGCGAGATGGGAAAAACAGGCCTGGGAAAGGGCCTGCTCGGTGCTGCTCGCCAGGTGCCAGAGGGCAGAGAGGGTGGCTGGGGCCTTCCCTGCCTCCCTTCATTCCTTCCTTCTTTCCTCCCTCCTACAGGTGCTCATGGGGAGACTGCCAGCGAGCACCGGGCAGCCTGCAGACGCCAAACCTGAACTGTCAGGGAGCTGGGCTCCCCCCAAACACACACCCCCACCCTGTAGAGCCCTTCAAGGAACCAGAACACGGGCCAGGGGGTACATCCAGCCTTTTGTGTTCACGGTGAATTGCAGGCTTGAGAAGATAATGGTGGGGCTCTGGGTTTATCGGCAGCAAAGTTGGCGATGCTGCGAGAGACAGAGATGCAGTGTGCTGGGCAGCACAGCTTTTCCTGCATCATGGGATGGCTAAGCCATTGTGTACCCGGCAGAGCTTTATGCAGTTGGGAATTCACCAAGGGGTTGAATGAACTAGTTCAGAACCTCAGCCTCTGGCTTTCTGGTACCTCCTGTCCCGGAACAGAGATCAGGCTTTCCTCCCTGTTATGAGGCAAGGGTTACTGTTTAGCTTTCATTTTTTCCCTCTTCCTATGTAAGGCAAAACTCGGAACCAGAAGACACTGCCTGCAGGTCTTCCTCCATCTTGTCCCCCTTTTTTTTATGTTTGAAGGAAAAGTCCTTCATCTTCTGAGGACAAAAGCTCTGACCTCAATCTTTCTCCTGACCTGGATTGTTCCGTCCTTTGCACAACACTTTTCTGTAGAGGGAGAGGACCTCAGGATATCCTGTAGCAGAAAACCTCCATTCACCTTCTCTGATCCTTCAATAAGACTCTGCTCTGGGAATGAAACACCTCCCCTACCCATTCTAGGTTCTCCCTTCTTCCCTTCCTCTCCTGGTAGACACCCCCTCAGTCCCTACCGATCCTAAAAAAGACACTTCTGGCTGCAGCTGTACTTGGGCGGAGTGGGATAAAAGCATAGATGTAGAATGAACCTGTGCTGTGATAGGAGTCAGGGCCTGTCCAGACATGACAGCTTCCCTGCCCCTTCCCAGGGGAGTGCTCTCAGGAGGGCGGGGAGAGCTCTGTAACACCTAAGTGGAAAAACTGGCTGAGCTGTGCGAGGAGAGGGGATTGTTGGAGAAGGGCAAGGATCTTGTGCTTCAACCTTCACCAGCTCCCCAAGCAGAATGAGCAGCAAGCAGTGGGGGTTCATAGGGGCACCAGATCCTTGTAGCAGGACAAAGGCAGAACAAAGCAGAGAGACAGGGCACCCCACTGACCCCGAGAGCAGTGCATGAATTCCTTTTTCTATATGCCCTAGCCTTGTGCCACATGGCTCCGACAACAAGAGCTGAGACGTGCTGTCTTTTGCATCCCTCCCTGCAGTAATGCATATCCCCCAAAACATCACACGTATAGTCGTCTCCTGACAAATGCACAAAGTTACCCTAAGAAGCTGGATCTTGTCCCCTCTGTGGCAAAGGGAGAGCCCTGCAACTGCCTGCTCCAACAACCCTGGCTCGCTCTGTGGCTCCATTATCCTGGTGACTCCTACGCTTGCTAATTGGTCTTCCTCAGAAATGAGCCAGGCACTGAACGTGTTGTGTAATGTGCTTTACACAGTTTCCCATGGCAGAAGAGCCACCCCAATCCAGGCAGAAGGGGACACACGGGAGGAACTTCCCTCCTTCCAGCTCCCAGCTTTCTAGTCATAGGACAAATACACTGTTCCATGGATCTGACCCGCCTGCCCTGAGAGAACAAGGCTGCCATTTAAGGGATGGGAGCCAGTTGTTGAGTGAGTCAGTGTCAATCACACAGTTACGGCTCGCAGAAACTAGCTGCAGAGCTGAAGGCTCCTGGATGAAGCCCAAGAGGGAGTGGAGAGGTGCGTGCAGGTCTTACACCTGACACATGAGGGGAAAAAGAGAAGCGAAGGAGGGGAGGAAAGGTATAGGATACACCTGGCTCACACAGAGGGCAGGCAAGAGAGGCAGACCACACTTAACTCCCCTCCATCCCACTTTGTGCTCTGATCTCCAGCTCCCTGGAGCCTCTCCCATGGCCTACAGCCAGTGTCTGTCTGCATACTCACCTATGCAGCTCCCATCGACTTCCTCAAACCCCACAGCACAAAGGCACCGGCCCATTGGTACCAGCCATTCCCCGTCGGTGCTACAGTGCATCCTCGGGGGAGAGCCCTCTTCTTCACCCGCATGCTCCACGCAGACCCCGGGCACCTCTGTCAGCCCCTCTGAACCTGCCAGCGTCTCCGGGAAACGGGCCAGGCCCCGCAGTGCTTCTGGGCAAGTCTTGTAATACACTCGGACAGACACCATCGCTACGCAAGCCCCGGAGTTCTGGAAAGCCAAGTAGAAGCCCCGGCGAGACAGCTTCCCAATGGGGCACACTTCGGTGTTGAGCTGCATGGCGCCCGATTCGATGTCTCTGCTTGTGAAGCTTCGATCTGCTGCCACAGTGTTGAGCTAAGCACCAGAGAAAAAGACAACAGCGTTAACATCTGAGCAGGCAGTGGCCAAGATACCCATCCTCTCTCTCTTCTTTACACTAAGGCTCTTTAAAGGCTGCATGGTCAACTTTTCTAGAGCTGGTGCACTGCATGCTTTCTTAGCACTCGGAGGAAGTGCTAGCAAAAGGGTCCACATCCCTTCTCACCTCCAGGCTTTCCACCATCTCCTGTCAACTCTTTTGCAGTCATTCATGGGTCTTACACAGTACCCTAACTTCTGGTCTTTGGGAACTGCCCCAAAGGAACAAATTCCTCTTCCATGAGATTTTTTTTTTTCTTTGTTTGCAAACTGTACGCAGTAAAATCACAACAATGCTTAGAGCTGTGTTTTAAATTGACCAGAGAATTACAGCCACCTATTTCTAGGCTCTACTTGATGCAGATCAGGTCGTCTACTGCAAGGTGCTTCTCATGGAGTGCTCAAAGTATTTCAGCACTGTAGACACTTGGGTCAAACATGCTACCACGCTCTTACATTCCCACTGCCTCAGCAAACAAAGGATGAGAGGGAGAGAGATCCTTTCACTGCTTAGGCAAACGGGAAAGGCCTCTGTGGCATCATGTGATATGGAAGGGCTGGAATGCAGGTGGAGTGGGAGAGCATGATGGTGGGGTGGCCCTTCTTCTCAGAATAAGCGCCTGATAACTGATGGGCCCCTCCCCATTGCATGACACCACCTAATCTATGTAGCTGCTGTGCAGATGAAGGGATCTGCACAGCAGCTGCATCTAAGGCAGCCTTAGGAGTTGTAGAGGTACCACACAAATTCAGTCAGTAGGTCCCAGCTGCAGGAGAGGTGGAGGAGCACTGGGGAGGAAGGGGAATCCATCACCAGAGCCCTGGTCTGCCTGTGGTGGCTGGTTCTTTGTTGTCATCACATCATTTAAAGTGCAGAGGAAAGGGCAATCAAATAATTTAGGTCTGTATCTGCTTTTAGGACGGAACAGGGGTATAGAAGTTCCTTTACGCAAAATCTGAGGTTCCCTGTTCTGCAATTCAAATGTTTCAAAGGCAAGAGGGCACTATATTGGGGGAAATAGAAGTTAAAATATAGCTGTGCTAAATACTTTCACACAAGGGGGAATTTCACTATAGCAATCCATCACCTCCAGTTTTAGGAAAAAAAAGATCCCAAATCTGGTAACAATCAAGAGTAAATGATCAGGAGCACAGAGACCTGAACTGGACTCTGTTCTTCACTTGCTCTAATCTTGCTTTGTTACCTGTGGCAAGTCAAATTTCTTCAGTCTCTGATTTACTGTTTCTAAAAACTGGTGTAACCATCTAGTATTTTAGAATCCTTACCTATATGGTGTTGAGTTAAATATGTGTTTATGCAGAATGGAGGGCTGATCTCATTTGAAAACCTCTGTGCCTCCTGTGGCAAAGACTGCTTAGAGCATGACAGAGGGCACTGAGGGCAAAGTTTAGTCTAAGGACAGCGCTTAACTATCCGTGCCCCTCCCCAGATGATGGTTCTCCTGGCCTCCCCCAGCCAGCAAGACACACCTAGTTTAAGCAGAAAGATATGACTAGTTTAAGCAGAAAGATATGACTAGTTTAAGCAGAAAGATATGACTCATTCTTCACCCCCAGCGCTACAGACCTTGATGAACAGCGGGCGGCGGAACTGGATCCCAACATCTTGTTCAGACTCCATGTAATAGAGATTGAAGGTCTCTTTGCAGGTCACCACTTCACCTCTGAAGCTCTTGCAGTCCCTCACAGTAAATTTTAGCTCCACGTAAACGCGGGAGGCTGCCTCACCCCGATAAATCCAGTTGGTGCGAAGCCAGTGATCAGTGTCACCCTCGGAAAGCACACTGCAGTCCTGGTACATATAGACCGGGGTACCATTTATCATCTGCTGCACTTCACTCCACTGCTCCAGGGTAGAAGAAAACACACGTGATTAGACAGATGTGAGGAAACATGTTTTGCTTCAAATATGACAAAATCTAGCCTAAAAGATCCATTCCCATATAGCATTCAGGGCTCAGAGCCTGGGTAGCTAAAAGCTTTGTCTCTTACCCTGAGCCCCATATCTGCCTAAACTCTTTACGTAGGGAGCAAAGAGGAGGCTGTAATCAGGTTCTGACTCGTGACAAATTGAAGGGAACAGCAGTGCATGGACCCTTGAACATGCCCTTCATCCCATCTCAGTTCCAATCCTTTTCTTTCATACACTGTCTTGTCTTAGATTGAGAAAAAGGCCCACTGCTCCCATGTATTGGCCACGTCTCTCTGGTCACCATTTACATTCGGTGTGTGCAGTAGGACATCACACCATTACCTGCCCCTGCTCTTTGGAGTGAGAGTACATGGCCTGACACAACAGGACAGACAGCTGCAGAAAGACTGTGCCAGAGCAGGCACTCATTAATTTGGAGTTCATGCTTCTTTATGTGTGATATTTTGCAAACCCTAATTTAACTATTAAAACTCAGTTGATTTTCCTGACTCCATACTAGGTTCTGCTTCATCCCCAGGCAAATCATGGCTAAGAGGAGGACACAAGCCCAGCTGGTTATATGACCTCACCGATACTGTTTGTATGAATCCAATAGGGTTCAACACATATTTTAACATAGCCTTTTGCTGAATTTTATGTATTTCTAATTTTGTTTCCTCACCACGGGTCAAATACAAAATGCAAATAATATTTCCTTCTGAGTAAGTCACATATGAGAACTGAAAACTGAAAACTTGGAAAGCAAGGTTTTGTCCACAGGGAAAATAACTTAGATCCTTTTTTTTTTTCCCCTTGTGCTTAAGACTTACTTTCTCATTATGCTTTAAGTGTTTAATCAAATTAAATTGAAACAAGTGCCCACATAGGTATTGGCACAAGTTTAAGCATCTTGGTTTTAAATCACACCCCAGGTTAAGATGCAATTTAAACAAGGCCTCAGTCTCTACATTACTCTAGGCTTGTCAACTCTCATGGGTTGAGCGTGAGACTCACACGTTTCTCCAGCAGCACCACCACCACCTCCTGCACTCCCAGCACAACCCTGCAGCCTCTCTCCTCCCACAGACCTGGTCCCTCTGCTAGGGATGGACCCACAGACTGACAAAGGAGGCCTCTGCTTTCATGCTAAGATTTGAGCACACCTCCTCTACAGCCCCACTCCAAAAACCATCGAGAGTGCTTTCTCCAAGCTAGCAAGCCCTGCTCATAGCACAAGCTCCTGTCTGGCTGATTTCAGACATTTACCTAAGTGCATGCTAACAGCCTCCTCCCAGGAAGTTCTGTGGATGATATCTATGTGTCCCTTCTTGTTTCCTTTTTCTCCATATAATTAATCTTCAGTGTTACCCCACCCTCTTAATCTGATCCAGCTGGCGTACACCCGCACCACACAGGATTTACACTTGTTTCACTTACCAGAGGTCAAAGGACTTAAGATTGTGAGAGAAACGCACTGATCAGTCCCAGCTGATCAACCAGAAGGGAGAACCACTCAAGCGCCCCTTGCACTATTTCATTGAAGAACTTCTGGAAAAATGCTACATAACTGAATTTACAACACATCCCGAAGCAGATTGAAATAGAAGAAAAGAAGTTAGAAAGGGGAATAAGAGCAAAGTAGCTTCCATAAGAAACTGCCAGTGTTAGGATTGGCTTTTAGAAGCATTTTTCCATGGGTGCCTGCCTCCACCAAGCTGATGGGAAATGCGTAATTGCATTTGAAGGCTGAGAGTCAGACCAGTTTCCATTAGCAGTTCATCCTAAGGCAATGCCACAGACAAGTGTCACCAGAAAGCGATTTTTTGCATGTCTCACCAAAAGACATAAGCTGTTGTGATGCATGCCCTGAATATACCATTTTCAAAACTTAAGTGACGCAGGACCAAAATTTCATTTTCCATAGTGACAACTCTAGCAGAAAAATTTTGTTTAAACTCTACTACTGGAAAAAATCCAACTGCTAACTCCTATATTTCTTAGCTCATGTCAGCCCAGCTTCTTCCAGGCTGAGCTCTTCAGGGCAAAGATGCTTAGCACTGACTAGTGCACAGTTTCATATGCAGTGTGGTGGAAAGAAATAACAAGGGAGTCAGACTTGGGTTTTCTAGACTCTACTGCTGATGGGTAAAGGAAGTAAAATGAGGATATTAGTTATGCTAACAATACAGAACTATTGTTAAATATGCTTGTGACTTCTTTTTCATTATTCAGTGAAGCTTTTAAATTCAAAGTAGTAGAGGAAAACTGTTACATACAACACTTAATGAAAGGGTGAGGAGTCCAGAAGTTGCTAGGCAACTGTCTCACATCCTCAAAGAATTTGCTGCAAAATCAAAACGTATGCCTCAGATTTTTAATGTAATGTTCTTAATGAGCATGTGTGGTAAAGTCTGGCTCAATCAATATGAATTACTTGGCTCTCCAGTTTGTCAGCCAATGACATTGAGTCGACCTTCTTTGATAGTACAACTTTTTACGCATTTAATTCCAGAACTGTTTCCAGCTGTCAGTTTGGCCACAGGATGGTTAACATTCTTCTAGGAGAAGTGTGGACCAGTGGGAGTCAAGCTTCTTCATTTAAGCAGTGAGCGAACTGTGATTGTATGACGCTACAGAAAACTTTCTCATGAGATTTAGAATCATAGAAAGACTCAGGCTGGAGAGGACCCATCTAGCATATCACCAAGCAAGCTAAAGAGTTCTTAAACTGTTCAAATTTTTTTCATAGGAACTCCTTTTAAACTCTTTTAAATTTAAATTCTTGTTTAAACTCTCTTTAACTAGTCTTTAAATTTTTAAAACCTTTTCAAATTCTTTACAAGTTCCTAAGAAAACAAAAGTGAATGCATTGAGGAAAGTGCATTAAATTAGTAGCTTCACTTTCTAAAAAGTCTAAGGATGTAGCCACTGGATTTGAGAACAAAAGTGTATTCCGTATTTCTCAGGAATCTGTATATTAACATAGGCACTTAGTTCCAGAGATTTAATCTGAAAAGTCTTGGTCTGATGGTATAATACAGAGCAAAATAATTCCAGCACTCCAATTAAGTGAATGAAAACAACACAGCAAAAGTACTGTACCAATAACCTCAGAATACTGCAAGTTCGTGAAAAAAAAGGAAGCCAGCAATCCCATTGCTAGATTGCATTAAATATGAAGAAAGCAGTGGTGGAGACAAGCTGACTTTATGAAGGCAGTTCAGAATGACTTGAATGACAATCTGGAAGGGCGCCAGTAGATATTTGTAGCAAACAGTATTGGTTTGGTCTGCCTTGTGCATAAAGATCCAAAGATAAGATAAAATACATGCCCTTTAGTATCTGCCTTAATCAACTCTGAATTGATTATACAGTTTGAAGCTCTGAAGCCTATGAAAGGCTTACTTTGCTTTTCCTATAAATGAGCCTTCTCTAGTGTCAAGTCTGTGTCAAGGAACCTATACAGAACAACCTACGATTCATCCATCCATCTGTGGGCTACTCTTCCTAGGATCTGACATAAGGTATAAAATGGAAACAGAGACAGTTCATCTCTCTTCTTGGAGCTACTGTCTCAGGCTCTGCAGGCATCCATAGAGCAGTCTCTTTTGGATTTAATCTTTACGTGGAAGAAAAACCTAACAAACTTTTTATGATGACAAATACAAATTTCATTGTTGCTATTAAAGAGGTAGGCTACAGGCAACAGAGGCAACAGGCTGTGACAGTACTGAAAACCATCAGGCTCAAAAGAGCTTGTGGTTCACAACAGTGATGCTGTCTCCATCTCCAGATTGAGAGGGACTTGCCCTGTCTCCTTTCAGATAAGAGCCTGCCTCCTGTGACCTACATTTCATTTGCCTTCACAATAGTTTAGGACAGTGGCTTCCAATCTGTGGCCTGCAGATTGCTGGGGAAAGGCACACAGCTACTTTTGAGAGACTGACAGAAGGCAACAAGGCAAGCATCTTGCTAGTTAGCCTAAAGTTGCTAAACTAAGATGCCTGTCTCCACTGGAAAAGTTATGCGTTCATCTACCAAAAACCAGTAACTTGTTTAACTTTGAGTTGGACAGTTGCACTAAGATGAAAAGACCTGCTGAGTTCACAACCAGCCACAGTGCTTACCATGTGCACCTCTTTCCCATTTAATTTGCAAGAGAATTCAGAGTCCTATCTTAATCCATGGAATCTCTTCCTAAAGAAAAATTGCAAAGCCCCAAAACAGCAATCTTTTCCAGCAGCAATACAGCAACGTCCAAAGCCTGAAACCACTTAATAGAACACCGAATGGTTTCTGTTTCCTTCCCCTGACAGCACTTTTGCCTATGGAGTCTATTTGGCCTTTGTACAGCAGCATTTGCATACTACCATAACCAAAAAAACTCTTCCTGGAATAGATTCAGGGTTGAAGGCTGTAGTACATTACAGGTTCACCTGTACGGCATTCTCAGCCTGCTGCCTCAGAGGAAAGACTATGACAATAAAGTCATCTTGCTGATACCTGCCATGAGATGACAAACAGCTTCTCTTCAGCTAAAATACACCTCACAAAAACCTGTCAATAGGTAAAGCTAGACCAGCCAGTCGAAAATAACAGCACCGCAGTGGTGTTTTGACAGTATTCCAGAATGAAATTTCCGTGACCCTTCACTGAACGTTTCTCAATACTCTTGCAAGTTCTTTTGCTGGTGTGGAAGACAATTTAGATCATGATGATGAAAGAAGTGTGGTGACATCTAGACACTTAACTACACGAGTCCTGTAACTTTAGATCTAAGAACAGCAAAGAGGCTGCTTTTATTTCTTTGATCCTTTGGCAGTGGTCAGGGAAGTTTGATTTCATCACATCATCATGGAGTCTTTGACACAACTGAACACAGAAGTGATGTTTACTTGAGTACAGTGTCTTTCTGGGTGAGATGATGTACTTTTTCCCCCACAATGATCAATTGATTATTGTCAGGGAGAAGCAACTGTGTTATGTAATTACTTGTCCTTTAGGGCACTAGCACACAGGTCTCCATCCCACCCATCTCCTTCCAACTTACCTCGTACTCATGTTCTTATGGGAAGATAAGGTGCTAACGCGAGCCACAGAGTTCCAGTGCATTGATTACAGAACCTGTTTATCAAACCTAGGTTCTGCTGTCTGCTCATTCTCTGAAATGTCTGGCCACATTAAGGTCTTGCATGAAAACACTTCTGGTCACAAGAGATGCTATTAGGTGAGGGATAATGATACTCCAACATTTCATCTAGTTGTTTTGGAACATTTGTTTGGTATATACCCATTTTGCTAACACCCACTAACAATACCAATAACTACAAAAAGGACAGGAGTGGAAAATCAGATGGTGCATTTTAAGACTTCAGAGTTTCTCAGCTAAAGTCATATTACCAATAAAGCAAATGTTAGCACTCATGTTATTTTTGCATTACACCATACATTGCATAGGATCCATTGTAAATGGAAGTGATTTGTTTTGGGGGTTTTGTTGGTTTGGGTTTTTTTTTCACCACAAGGCAAAGGTCTTTGTGTGGTGCGAGTTAGTTTTGTGTGGTATATGAAATATACTTGTACTGTAAACATATTTACAGAGAGCCTGTGAAATTACTCTGATGACAGTGGGCAATACCTGCTCTGTTCGTATAGGTTCCTTTTAAAGAAAAGCAACAGATCAGGTGGAATCCCACACAGAGACAGGGTAATTGTGCCTTTTCCTTGAGATGATCAAACCTGCTGGGAAAGAAGTTGCAGGAGATGGCAGCATGAAACTCAGAGTAAGGAGCTGGCAGGCTCAAGCATAGAGAGACTAGGAACTAGACCTTAGAAGTGACTGAAACAACCTTGCAAGAAATCAGAGGGAATGGGCACGTTTTTCTGCAATTTTGCCTCTGAGATGGTAAGAGCCATACCTCAAAGTATAGATCCATCCAGCAAGGACACAGCTGGTAATTTTTCAGACCTACCTGCCTGAAACATCACCGGTTCTTTGGTTGGTATTAAAATAAAAGGGTTTTTTTGGGGGGTTGGGGTTTTTTTGGTTGGTTGGTTTGTTGTTGTTTTTTAACTTTAAATAGCCTGTTAGTGTTCTCGGAGGACTTTGCAGACTCATCTCACAGTTCCACCTGACTTGTGGTACCTTTGTGTTGACGTGAGAACGTTCAGTGAACCTTGTCCTCTCTCATTCAGCAGCTATAAAAGGGTGAATCAGCTTCCTGAAGCTGCTAGGCAACAGCGCTGTCATCACCGTGGTGCCTGAGCAGCCCTGGTGTTGCATGTCATGGTTGCCCAGCATCATCACGTTGGCTCCATCTTTTCTGTCCTTCTGGTCACAACACAGAGTCCACCAGCAGAGATTGCTGCTTGGATTCCTGGCAGGGACTTCAGCCTTCGCTACCTGGTTGGTGGCTCATCCAATCGAGCCCACAGTACAGTAGCTGATTTACACTTCCTCTCATCTCACTCTTTTTACTTCCCTCTCTTACCTCTTTGAGTAAAGTATATCTGGATATGCATAACTTTTTTTTTTTTACTTCTCTCACAAATCCACACAAAATAACTAATTTTCACTTCACAGAATATCATCAAGTATCTCCACCAGTCTGCACATCTACATCAACAGGGCATGTCAGGATATGACCCTGAAGCCAGAGCTGTTCCCATTTCCAGTTAGTTGCTGACTCTACTAGGCATTTGTCCCTTTTTTCTATACAGATCCTGTTCCCTTGGAAGAGCTAACCCCCTATGCCTCTTACTGAAATTGAGAGCAGGCTGAGGTACATACTGCTACTTTATTTCTGGTTCAGAAGTGATAACATCCTTTTGAGTTAGATCATAAAGGATCTATTGTCAATTGTCAAAAATTGTGGGAAGAGATGCACACAATAGCATTTCTGATGGTTATTTTTCACACCACCTTTGGATGCTACAAACAGACGGATGGCTGAGACTCTTTCCAGGTAAGACTATCCGAGTAAGTCTGATAAGAAGTCTGATTAAGTGAACTGCCCAGCTTTAATGAAATAGGAGTGCTGTGCTGGAATTACTTGCAGGCTGAGGGCTGAGTGGCCCACAACACTATTTCCCTCATGACCAATAGAGTAGAATAGAATGGACTATTTCAGTTGGAAGGGACCTACAACAATCATTTAGCCCAACTGCCTGACCACTGCAGGGCTGACCAAGTTAAAGCATGTTATTAAAGACATTGTCCAAAGGACACTGACAGATATGGGGCATCAACCACCTCTCTATGAAGCCTGTTCCAGTGTTTGATCATCCTCTCAGTAAAGAAGGCCGGGTGCAGCTTTGAGCCATTCCCATGTGTCCCATCACTGGATACCAGGGAGATCAGCACCTCCCTCTCCACTTTCCCTCCACAGGAAACTGCAGAGAGCAATGAGGTCGCCTCTCAACCTCCTTCTCTCCAAACTAGACAAGCCCAAAGTCCTTAGCTGTTCCTTACAAGACATTGCTTCCAGCCTTTTCACCAGCTTTGTTGCTCTCCTCTAAACATATTCCATCCTAAATTGCGAGGCGCAGACCTGCAAACAGCACTCAAAGTGAGGCCACACCAACACTGAATATAGCAAGATGTTTGCCTCTTTTGACCAGCTGGTGATGCTGTGTTTGATGCTTTCGTGGCTGCCAGGGCTCACTGTTGGCTCTTGTTGAGTCTGCTGTCAACTAGCACCCCCAGGTCCCCTCCTGCAGAGCTGGTCTACACCCCTCCTCTCCCAATTTCTACTTGTGCCCAGCGTGACTCCATCCCAGGTGTAGAACTGCATTTGGACTTGTTAAATCTCATCCCATCAATCATAGCCTAATGCTCTAATCTATTTAAATCCCTCTTGCAAGGCTCCTTGCTCCTCAAGAGCATTAACAGCACCTCCCAATTTAGTGTCATCAGCAAACTTGCTAATTGTGCATTCAACTCCTGCAACCAGGCCTATCTGTCTCAGCAGAAGTGGTGGGAACAGAAGCCCCACCTAGATGTTACTAACTAGGACCTCTTAGTCCAGTGGAACAGTATCTCTCATCTTGCTGTAACTTGAAGGCATGTAAACATTATTGTGTGGTCAGTGATATAAAACTTGCTGAGCGGTCACAGGTACTTGATCTAGTCTATTACCTTAAGAAAATAATTGAGCAGTGCAGAATTTGTACTATGCCTGGGGCTTAACAGAAAAATAACAGCATAAAAAAATAAAGATCTAGGCACTGGCTTACTCAAATTGCATTCACATAACTTTGGTAGCTGCTCTGTTCACAATCAGGCTTCCTGATTGGGGTGCAGAACTGCACAAGAATGACATCATTGCCAATGTTTGTTTCTCAAGTGTTTTTGGAGCCACAACAGTTGCAGTTAGTGGCTAGTTATGAGAATCATCTGGGATACGTTAGGTCAATGGGATTAAATGCAGATCCTTAGTCCTGTGTGAAGGCAGACTTTGGAAAAAAATTGAGCAAATCAAGTGCCATGCACACTGGGAGACAGGGTAGAAAATTTGAAACTGATAGCAACACTTTAAAGTATGTGTGGAAGCAAGCAAGGGTATGCAAGAGGCAGGAAAAAATTATGTCCTCCATCTTGCCATGGATAGGAGATTGAGAACAATGACTGCCTAGAAAGGAGACTAAGAAAATAATCTGAAAGCTTTAATAATACTGTGATCCATGCAGGAACATCATCTGGGAAGAATAAACTCCATAAACCATCTGCCAGTTGGGAACTGAGCATGGCTGACTCTTTAATACATAATAAATATGACACAGCCTGGCAATTAGTGGGAGCAGCAGAGTTCATGTGATTTCTGAAATACCAGATACCCAATTTAAAAACAAAGTTACTGTGAAAAGGTACTCTTCTACAGCTGTCTTTGCTTGTGAAACTGGTGAAAGCATGCCTCCTGAGAAAACACACCAGCTAAAAAATGAAGTGTGGATTGTAAATTAAACATTTAACAGCACAGAAAGTCATATTGAGAGACCCAATATGCAGAATCTGATAGTATAAAGGGCTAAGCACTTAAGTAGTCACATATAGTCATGAAAGTATGACTGGATTATGCAAATACTATTCAGACACAAAGTAATTGGAAGCAGTGGAAAAAAGGAAAATTGCGAGATAGGCCCACAAACTAGGGGTGAAATAATCATAGCAACATATATTGGATAGCCCAATACATTGTACCATAGCCCTATATAAAGTGATAGAGGGAAATCAATAGGAATATATATTACAGAGTTCAAAACATTAAAGACCTTTTGTGCCAAGGCTAAAAATGCAAGCTCAGAATACTAACGAACCAACAATGCAAAACCATCATGCAAAGACAAAGATTTAGGTGGGAAGGGACCTTTGGGTCTCCTCTCTAACCCCCTGCTCTACAGCAAGGCTAACTTCAAAGCTTGGCTGGGTTGCTCAGGGCCTTGTCTATTAAAAGAAAAATGCAAGAGGATAACATGACTCCTTGACACCATCCGTTCAAAGCTGATGCAGTTACATGTGGAAACAAAATAGAGATAAATAACTTTTTATACTGATATTTTACACACTGCCAAGAAGCAATGCTACTATGCCTGGTAACTGGTTTTGTTCATGGTAGGATTTGAGAAGTCCTCTTTGGACAGTTTCAGTGACTTGTGAAATCAGTTCAAGTAGCCACTCTATTTGTGCAGCATGGGGAACCCTAAAGAAATGTCAGAGAAAGTAAATTCTAGACTCCTGATGCCTTCAAAGCGAGCATCATTCACTCTCTAATATACGTTAAAAGGAATGTATCACTAGTACTGTAATACACCTCCCCAATTGGTATTGCTATCTCAAAAGTTCAAAGACAAAAAAAATTATCAAGGATTTTGTTAGATGATAGGGGTGGATAGAAGATAACAAAGTGATTCCAGGAACTAAAATCTGCCTTTTTGAGGTAACGCCAGGTGCCCACCAAAGCTGCTCTATCACCCCCCTCCTCAGCTGAACATGAGGAGAGAAAAAATAAAAGAGTTAGAAAAGGACAGGGAGAGACCATTCACTAATTACCATCATGGGCAAAACAGACTTGGAGAAATTAATTACCAATCAAATCAGAGAAGAAAAATGAGAAATAAAACGAAATCTTAAAACACCTTCCCTCACCCCTTCCTTCTTCCCAGGCTCAATTTCACTCCTGAATTCTCTACCTCCTCCCACCAAGCAGAGCAGAGGGAATGGGGATGGTGGTCAATTCATAACATGTTGTATCTGCTGCTCCTTCCTCTTCATGGGAGGGACTCCTCACACTCGTTCTGTGCTCCAGCATGGGGTCCTTCCTACAAGGACAGTCTTCCATGAACTTCTCCAACATGAGCCCTTCCCATGGGCTACCGTTCTTCACAAAGTGCTCCATCATGGGTCCCTTGGGGACCCCTGGGATACAGTCCTTCAAGAACAGACTGCTTCAGCACAGGTGTGCCTTTTAGGGGTCATTAAGTCCTGCCAGCAAACGTGCTCCAACATGGGCTCCTCTCTCCATGGGGCCACAGGTCCTGCCAGGAACCTGCTCCATCATGGGCTTCCCACAGGGTCACAGCCTTCTTCAGGCACATCCACCTGCTCTGGCATGGGCTCAACAGGCTGCAGCTGGGTATCTCTGGGCTGCAGGGGAACAGCCTGCCTCACCATTGTCTTCATCACAGGCTGCAGGGGAATCTCTGCTCTGGCACCTGGAGGACCTCCTCCCCATCTTTCTTCACAGACCTTGGTGTCTGCAGAATCGTTTCTCTCACATATTCTCCTCTCTCCAGCTGCCACTGCTGCACAGCAACTTTTCCTCCTCCTTAACTGTGTTATCCCAGAGGAGCTGATAACTCACTGATGCCTCAGCCGTGGCCAGCAGTGGGTCCATCTTGGAGCCAGCTGGCATTGGCTCTATCAGAGATAGTGGGGGCACTTCTAGCAGCTTCTCACAAAAGCCACCCCTGAACACACCCCCCACCTGCCACATCAACCCAATACACCTAGTTTCCAATAGCAGCTTAAAAATGAATGAAACCCTTTCTGAAGAGCTACCACAAAGCAAGCTAGCTCAAATCTTTTACCAAGCAAACTTCTACACACTTTAAAGTACAGACACTTTCATGTAAAGACCATCTTTAAACTTAGGTGAGATTTCACTGATGGTTAACGTACTCTAGAAGTCCAGAAAAATGACCCATACTGTCCAGAACTGACTGCTGTGCAGCTTGGTGTTCTTAGGCTGAGCATGTGTTAACAGAAGCATTGTCTATGCTGGATACAGACCATGTCTGACCACGAAACAATCACAGACATCAAGTCACTCCATCCATAGCCATTGGCTTAAAGTGAGGAGAAAAAGGTGTAATTCTGCCTCCACAGAATTATCCAACCTCTTTCTGGGCTACGCCTCGGAGACCTTGTCCATAGAAAGCATGAAAATCCCTCACAGCAAATTCCTCCTCAGTGCGATAAGTGTATTGACACAAATTCCAGCTCACAAATACGAGATCTGTGGCACCTGAGGTTAGGTACAAGCAGCACTGTTACACAAAATGCACCCTTCAAATCTGTATACAATACAGCTCAGGTGTTTCCAGCCTGTTACTAATCAAGCTAGTTAGATTAATCAGTATTAACCTTAGCTCTTTTGTGTCAAAAAAAAATGTCCTGAATTAACCTGTTCTCCTTCAAACACATTTACTTCTTCATTTTGGAAGAATCTTTTCAGAAACAGTTGTTCAAAGTTCTGATTCCAAGAGAATTGCCCATTGTTCCCTCTTTGCTTGTGGCGATTTGTCAGCCTTCCACCTAACAGTTATTGGGAAATGATGCAATCGGACAAACCCCTGCAAGAGTTGCTCATCAGAAGTGAATGAATCTATTCTTCATCCTCTGTAAGTTTATCAGTCATCCGTATCCTGATCTATTAGTTTAGGTCACGCTCAGGCCATTTTTTCCAGCATCTTCTACAATTCCACAGTTACAACTACTATATTTTAAACATACATACTTTAAAAAGCAGATGTAGCACAAGCAGAAGGGTATGTCAACCCCTAGCACTGCTGTGAGCCTACTATGCAAAAACCAGATTTTTGTCTTCTTTCCGTCAGATTATTTTTTAGAACGCCCTTTCCAGTGGTGGTTTTTTTCCCCAATCTCTTCAAGAGGCAGACTTCATCCTGAACATGCCTGCAGCTTAGTATTAGGTTAAAATTACCACACAGACAGTTGATGGGGGACAACAAAGGGAACAATGGGGAAAACATGATCTACATGTATGTCTCACTAGGGCACCTGTTTTGAGTAAGGTATAATAATAATAATAACCACCAAAACAGCTGTATGAATGAAGCAAATGCAGTTACACCAGTATAGGAGAACCTCGCTCTCTGGCTCCAGTTCTACCAGCTGTAGGAGGCTGGGGTGAATTTAAACCAGCCACAGTGCATTACAGAGGAAAGTTATGAAAATGAGTTACAAACAGGCTGAACCCAGGTCTGCTTTATAAGCAGCAAAGGTAAAGACTTTCTCCATAGGAGAGCTCGGGGCTTGCTAGAAAGACAAGGGCATGCCTGAGGTACTGAAACTATATGTGAACATATGTCCTTCTAAATACTTCGACATCCTTCTAACTACTGCAGCATAGTCCCCAAATTCCTTTTTCTTTGTGCTTTCCTTCCACCACTCCCACAGTCCTGCTGTTACAAAGGAAACCTTTGTAACAGCAATCTTCGATAACGTGGGTTGTGATGCTAGAGGGACTGCTCAACTGCACTTTGCACAAAATAGCTGTACTTGTACAAAAATAGGTGAGAACTCAGCTGCCTTTTGGGGTCCAGTTTTGTAGTGGTTTCAGGAGTAGATTCTAAAGCACTTCCATCAGCTCAATTTCATCATGAAACAAAGAGAAATGCCTCTCTCATTATCAGCTGTTTGGGCCAAACACAGCATGAGGGCTGGGTGTAAAGTCCTATGACCTTGCAGCCCATCTAGTGCCTGGTGCTGCCCTATGAGTTAACAGTTATTTCTTCAGTCAGCTGCCGAGTTAAAAACGTATAAATGAATCATTCAGTTCAGTACTCAAGAGGAAAAAAAAAAAAACAACCTTAAACAGATACAGATTCTAAATTCTCAAAAGACTTGGAGACAGAAATACTTCTGCCATGGCTATTTGCCCAGAAAAGGAGACATAAGGTGTATTTGCAGCATGTTAGGATGAAAAACTGGTTGATGATTTGATTTTTCCCTATTTCTCCATTAAGTTTTGGTACTTCTTGGAAGCAATGTATTTCAGGGACACGTTTAATCACTGAGAGCTACTGGAAGTCAACAGGCATCAGAAGAGCTACTCGAAATCAACGAGGCATTAGACCTCAAACAGCTGGCTAGTGAGTGAGGCTGCAGAGGTGAAGGGGCTTCAAGGGAGGTAGACTTCCAAAGCATACAATATCTAGAAGAGAGTGGAGCTGCAGAAGCCTAGTTGTAGGATGCAGGGAGGAATTTCAACTTAGATCATGCTTTTCCATCATTTAATACTCCCGGTGGCTCCCCTTCCTTGACCGTGTGTACTCACCCCTTCTTCTGGAGGGTCTGGAAGCCAGCCCAGTTCACCCTGCGCAGTGCTAGTGTCGAGAAGATCCACTGAGAACCAGAAGGGGGAAAAAAAAAATAAATAACCAAATTAGTGACCCAACTCATATGGCCTGTGAAATGGCTTCATCCTTGTCTTGTCACAAAAGACAAAGCCTGCCCTTCCTTTCTCAGCCCACAGCCCCCATACCCTTTGTGACCTTTAACCATCAAAAAGGATGGGAAGATACAAGACAGTGCAGCTACTCAGGAGTTAAAAGGTTTTCCTCATGTAAGAGAACCCTTTCCCTTCTACCCTCCTCTCAAGTAACACCCACACACATCCAAAAAATGCAACCTTGACAAATTTTTTGCTTCCTAGAGCAGGCCCCAAAGTGGGAGCAGGAGGTTGAAGCCTATTGAAATGGGAACCCAGCATTAGCAGCTGAACACATCTTTGCTGGGAATGGGAAGGCAGCAGACACAATGAACAAAGAGGCAGGCAATCAAATAAATTACCAGCACAAAAGATCAATCCGTGTCACCTAGAGGTACTATTCAGTGCTTGAAGCACAGCAGGGAAGCTACTGAGGCAGTGTGAAGTCACAGAAGGGACTTTCCACCCTCACAGTATCCAAAAGCCATGGGATGCATCACTTGCTCAAACTGCTGGGCGCCTCTATCTCTGACCCAGGCTGCCCACCCTCTGATGGTGGCCTGAAGATCATTTCTCTGCCTCTCCCCCACGACTGTTTTAGCCGGGGCAGTGAGAACCCAAGGATGGCTCTCAGCCACAGCGTTGAGGTCTCTTGCAGAATTGCCCCGCATGGCTGTGTTAAGCCCTGGCTCCTGGAGTCACCTCACAAAGGAAAAATTCATCAGCGTGTTCACTTTTAGCCCTGAGAGAAATTTGAAAATGCCATCACAACATGCCCTCAAGTCCTGATTTGAAGAGAACTTTAAATAAATAAATAAATAAAAATTATCACTTTGTAGGCAAAGGGGGCAAAGGGAGAGGAGTCGGAGTAAGTCGTACTGCGGGATGTGTGGCTTCATGCCTGCCAAGACCCACCGCTGGTTTTGGGGCACCTCTGGCAGCCCCCGCTTTGGGAACGCGGGAAATGGGAAAGATTCCTTGGATTCCCTTTGAGATTCCTGCGGGTGTATTCCGAGGGGTCATTTCTAAACAGCTCAGCGAAGAATTTGGGGGTGAAAGGTAGGAGGGGGGGGAAATATTTAAATGGTATTTAAATAAGCAGATTTCCTCCCCCTCATCCGAGTGCTTTACAAACACTGTCTGCCAGCTGCAAGTAATAGGAGTGTAAAGTGCAGATCAGCAAGAGTCCTGTGGAATGAGGAAGCAGGCTGTGGGCCCAGAATCAGAGATAAGAGGGATTGCACTGCTGTTCTCACCTCCGAAACACCCTTTCGGGATTGGGAGAAGGGAAAAGCAGGAATCCAGGTTTTGCAAGTTCGTGGTGTTCACAGCGTGGCCATACAGCAAAGCCTTCCCTCGACACAGGCTCCCTGTCCAGACAAGGCTCCTCACTCGCTTCCCTTCTGCTCTCAATCCCTCTGTTTGAGATACTATTCTGGTGGTGTTGGCTCCAAAAAAAAAAAAAAAAAACAAACCAACCCAAAAAACCCCAACTCTTTGGGTGAGGTAGCCTGTCCTTCCAGAACCGTCACCCAGATAATATCTATCCCACGCACTTCAGGCCTGAAGCAGTGATGTGGAAGTGAGAGGGGCTGAATGGCAAGTTCCAGCAGAGCAAGGGAAAAGGAACCCAGTAGCGACCGGGATGGGAACCTTGCAGAGCCCATGTGCCATGCCATGGCCATGCCACTGCACTGCCAGCACCAGCTCCTTCAGCTGCTAAGTGCCAACTGGAGAGGGTGAAGTCCACTCTTGGGGAGCACCTCTCTGAAGTGAAACTCCACAGCAGTGATTCTCCAAGGAAAGGAAGAGTGAGTCAGCAAGACTTAACAAGAGCACGGGGGTTACTAGCTCTTTGGTCCAGAGCCTCACTCCTAGGAATCTCATGTGGCTGCCCAGCCTCATGGGAGGAGGTCTCCCCCAAAAGGAGAAAGACTTCAGATAGGAGAGGAGGATGCCAGGGAAATAAGCTGTTCCCAGATGGATGCGTTAAGGAAGACTGGATCACAGACATAGCCCAAATGAGATGGTTGAGATAGATGGGGGAGAAGTTTGGAGAGAAGTTCCCAAGTGTTACTGCCAACTACTGGTCACACACTTAGAGAAACCAGAGCCTGTATGGAGCTACCTTATATTACTTCTCACCTGGGCTGGCCTTCTCCACATTATCTCCCAGCTGCATCCTTAATATAAATGTGCTTGTCAGGAGCAGCTTGGTAGAACACAGGGCACTCACAGAGCCCGAGAGGAGCCCACAGCTAAACTGCCTGTTATGACTAAGCCCTCTCCATCAAAAGCCTACAGGAGCAAAGGATGGGGCTGTCCTGGGGATGGAAGAAGCCCCAACACCTCTTGCTGTGTAAGACAGAAACTAGAAGTCTCTGGCAGGAATTAGCTGCAAGAGGAGATAGGGAACAGGACAAAGATTTACTCTTCCTTACCTACCTATTAATAAATTCCCATTGCCGAGGTATTTTAGAATTGTCATGCAACTGCCAAGATGGAAGAAAAAAAGAGGACAATATTTGCTGAAAGGGACTAGCAGAGCAAAGAAGGGAAGGAAGAGGGTTTTAAGAGTAAGAGGTGGAAGAGGAAACTGTAAAGTTCAGCTCTACCTTCCAACACTGGGGTAGGTGAAAGAGATTATCTCACCATCCAAGCCTCCAGAAAAAAAAAAAAAAAAATTAAAAAATGACTGTCCGCTTGCTCACAAGGGTTAACTCCCAAGAGGGCTTCCTGAGGAAACTGCGGGGGTGTTTGGGGGGGAGAGAAACTTTCCAAGTTTGTGTTTAAACTTGTTATCGGCAGCACTTGTGTGGAAGGCAAACAGAGCCCCACAGAGCCCCAATGCTGTCGGGTCGCTGGCCAGGCAGCGGCATTCCTGCTCCAACTGGGAAGGGGGGAACACACCTGGACCCACCAGGAGTCAGAGGGGGTTTGCTCCTGGACACTCTGTGTGTGCGTGTATCCCCAACACCCACCAGCCCTCCCCCCAGCCACCCCGCTCCCTCCGTGCGGGTCGTGGAGCCCCTGCGGCCCCAGGTGCGGGGGAGGGGGGGGGGGGGGGGGGGGCCNNGCCCCGGGGGGGGGGGGGGGGGGGGGGGGGGGGGGCAGACCCGGGTTCCCTGCCGCTCGGATAGGGGTCCCTCTCCCCCAAGCCCAACCCTGCAGGCGGAGGGAGCAGCGGGTCCCAGGGCTCTTACCTTCTTTCCCGACCACCTGGGGAGGGAGGAGAGCCCCCAGGAGAAGGAGCCCCAGGGAAAGCTGCTTCATCCCGCTGCTCCAGGTCCTCAGCTCCATGCCGGCTGGGGAGGGGGGCTGGCTCCCGGCCCCTGCCCGCACTCCTCCCGGCTCAGGCCTCGGAGCCCGGGCTCCCGCCGGCAGGGCATGAGCCTCTCCCGCAGCCTCCTGACGGGAGCGCACGCATTGCACAACCTCCCTGCCCGGCCCGCAGTTATGATGAAAGATCAAGGCGAGTGGGTGGAGAAGCCTTACTGCCTTTACCTGTTTTAAAGGGGCTGGTCACAAACTTCCCATCTGGCAGGCAAATAAACCCACCTTCAAGGCAGCCACCTTTTTTCTTTTTTTTTTTTCCCTCCCTCTTTTCCTGGGAGCCTCCCTCCACCTTTGCTCCAGTCCCGTCGGAAGCTCCCGGTTGCCACCTCCTGGGCAGCCCTCGCCACCGTCCCTCCTCTCTCGCCACCGCCGGACACGGGCGACTCTCCAGGCAATGCCCGGCCTGGCCCCGGAACTCCCTCCTCCTCCTCCTCCTCACACCTGGGGACCATCTGTAACTTTTAGAGACAAAAACAGCCCAGGCGCTGCGATGGAGACGGCCCGGTCCACTTCACTCTCTGAAGCCTCACCCAGCCACCCTCGCATTAGGTTTTTAGGGAGTCCGTATGTAGGTAGCAGTAGTCACCCGTTTTGTTCCTCAGACTGTGACAGTCATTAATCTGGCAGAATTACTGTTTTTCTTTTGGCAAAGGCACTCAGTATCGGTGGAAGGTTCCTGCTTTTCAAGACAAAAATCATGGGGGAGCAACCAAGCCAGAAGGATACTTTATGTAGGAAGACCTTCTTACATGGTTCTTCCTTGGAACCAGAACATAAAAACTTGCCTTTGTGGTCTCCTTTCTGCCATTCATCAAGGACGTTACTCCCACCCATACACAAGCTATTACACCCCTCCCCATAAAATACAGGTGACGTTATTCCTCCATATAATGCAAGGCTGCTTTCTTCATGCTATCTTCCTCCTCCTCCCCAAGGAAGGCTAAAGAAAGGACTTTGTCAGGTTCTCTAGAGAAGCTGGGGGATCTCCACCCTTGGAGGTGTTCCAGACTCAACAGAACACAGTTGTGAGCAATTTATCTAGCTTTGAGTCAGCCGTGAGCAGGGGTTGGGACTATGGACCTCCCGAGGTCCCTTTCATCTAAATCAGTGAGTTCTGTGATTCTCTAACCATACATCTTGGAAAACCAAAATCTATCCCAAGACAGGGATAGTTGAAACACAGGCAAGAGAATATTGAGATCCAATGGTTAAAATAAAAATACTAAGCTTTAAATTTTACATAGTACATGAAGTAAAATATCAGTACAAATAATTCAAACATTAATGTCATTCAGAGTATTTATATCTTAAATTTATTCCAGTTTAATCCCGTCTAAAGTGGTCTGTTTCAGTCTACAATGCTAAGTCTCAAATTTTTATGCCCACCTTTCCCTCACATTTGAATGACTCTCATTGCAGCACCAATACAAGGCTTCCCTGTCTACATCCCATACTTTGAGTTTGCACTAGTGTAACGTATCCGTTTCAGTCTTCATTTGTACAATACTGTGCCTTCTTCAGTCTATGATGTAGCAATGGGGCAGATGAGCCAATGGCTAGCTTCTCCTTTGTGATGGGACAACATAGGCAAGGCCTAACTACACCTACAGGTGGACCTGCTTTGGCAGAGGGGTTGCACTAGATGATTTCCAGAGGTCCCTTCCAACCCCATGTGAATCTGTGATCTCCAGTTGCTATCATCCAGATCCCCAGTCACTGGGGAGCCCCAGTTGCAGCGAGGATTCAGAGAGCCTTTCCTGGCAATTGGGAGGTCCTATGCCAAGTGTCCACTCATAGGTGACTCCAAAGTTGCTGCATTGAGGGTCCAGCTTTTACACAGTTGAATAAACAATAAACATCTTTCAAAACTTCAAGTGCAGGAACATCTGGTGTCAGCCTCCCTGTTGTATTCTACCCAAAGCCGGCTTAAGGAGGAACCCATGGGAGTTTTTCTATCTATTTCAGCTTTGACCACATATCTCTCAACAAGTAACATGCCTCTAAATAAAGAACTTAGCAAGGCCAGACACCTGGTTTCACAGCTTTGCAACATGCTTCTAAATAAAGAAAGATTGTTCTGCGGTTATCGTTACACAATAAGTGTCACAGCAAAGCGTTACAGAGTGGCATCAAAATATATATATATTCATACTAAAATAGATCAATAATACATTGTACATACAATTAAATTGCATATACGATTAATACTATGCATATTACATATATTGTTGGGTTGTCAGGTTCACCTAGAGGTCAACTTTAGTTCGAGGCCTGTTGTTCAGGCCTGAGTATGTCACCAGTGGAGTGGAGTACTCCAGGTGAATTATCCATACAACTCTGCTGAGTATTTCATTAAAAAGGTCCTTTTGCTTGCGCATCCCAAGGTTGAATTTTTGATTTATAAACTGTTGGCCAAAGCTAATTCCCTTAGTGTCTAGTGAAAACAAACAAACAAACAAATATGAGATTACTTAATTTCAACAAATCTGTATCTTTGCTATCATATTCTATGATTCACTGTTGTGGCTTCCCAGTGAGCTTCCCAACCCTGTCATGCTTTTCATGCCAGGCATGCAGAAGATAACTGCATCCCTTATACTCACTCTAAGCATGTCTTTGAGTTTAATCTCATCCTTTGTTTTTAGTCCCTCTGAGTATTTCTGAATTGCAGGGAGTATTTTTTCCTTCCATTTCCCAGTATCCTGCTTTGGGTATCAGTGAGATTAGGTATCTAGGTGGAAAATATCACTACACAACACACCTGGGCTTTCCTCCCACAGAAATGTGGGCTTGTGGTGAGGGAACTGAGGAGGAATGGTATGCACCAGGTCTTTTCTTGGTATAGTTCTGGGACAGTCAAAGCTCACTCCCAAGACTGAGTTGGGACGTGCTTCTTTTGAACTGCAGTGCAGACAGAACTCTTTCATCTGTTTCTTATATATAAATTGTTTACTATGTTTTCTGTTGTTCACATTTTAGAAAGAGCTGAGTTTCACCGTTGTGCTGTTAAATCTCCTTCAAGATGGTGAATGAAACCGAACCTAGAAACAATCTCTACAGTTCCTCACTTGATGTTACTTCCCAAACTATCAAAGCGTCCCTAGATCTGGCAGCCTTTAGTATTGATAACTTGAATCTGTGCATCTTGAACTGGCTTTCAGTAAGGTTTTATAGTAATATAGATGTATAGGGCTCACAGGGGCCCCAATCACATTCAGCAACAAGCTCAATTCAGACTAAAGGAGATTCTTGTCCTTGTTGTGCAGCCTCTGATTCATTCCTTTCATCCATTGATTCTACAGGTCTAAGGAAAATCTGTGACAGCTCTGTAGAGCACAGAGGACACTCTGTTTCAATGCTTCATTCCCTCTAGAGAATTCATGCACTCTCTCTTATACTGACCTCTGTGACCACAGTTTAATATTCTGGTGTGGGGGTTTTTTGTGGGTTTGTTGTTTGTTTTTTTTTTAATCTTGGAAAGTTTTCTGGCTCTATTCCACCAGCAATTATCTTAGAATGTTTCAAACAGCTGACTTCAGACAGTCTTTCTGCAGAAAATAGGCTCCTACCATCTAGTGGTTTAAGCCGTTAAATTAGTTTTGTACATGAACCTTTTCATTCAGAAACTCTAGATTTATTTTAAACTCCTACAAAGGAGCACAAGTGACCCCTCTTGGTCATAAAGTGGCCACCCCTAGCTTAGGGACATGAGGACTTGAGCACACTTGATGGACAGCATACTAGTGGGAGGGACTAAACATGGACTAGAAGTCCAGTATCCCTGTGTAAACCTCCACTTTCTTGTTCATCAGCAACATACACATAGGTGTTTAACTACTGGTTAGGTAGCTGGGCTCCTAGTTAGGCACTGAAGCATATTTCCACTGTTGGCTGATCTACAGGCTTTCTGGCTTTTGTCTCTTGATAAGCTACCCTGCGCAGGGTCTGCCGTGCTCTTATTTGGCTTGCAAAATAGGAGGAAATTAAATAATTGTGCCATCCTGAAAATGAGGAGGAGGACCTTTCTTTTCCCCAGAAATTACCTGAGAAAATTGTCTTGCCTTACCTAGCCCAGTTCTGCTCCTTCTAGTGGCCCAGCTCATCTGGAGCCCAAGAGGTCCAGGAGTCAGCCCATGCCACCCATTGGGACCACCCATAGTTTGAGGGTAATGCAATGAGTTTATCTTTTCTCTGGTGATGGCTGGGATTTTGTTTCTTCACAAGTTAACACTTTTGGTCCACAGTGAAACCATGAGAAACCGAGGGACCTGTTGGGAAAAAAAAAAAAAACAACCAAAAAACCCCCCAATCAACTAAGCAAAACATGTCTTCACTTATGTCACGGTGCTACATTGTGGATAGACAAGTGGAAAGCAATGCAAACCCAGCCATAACATGATCTGATTCATATTCCCATTCATAAAGATGCCCTACATGGTGCAAGTCTGGGTCACAAGAGTAAGTTCCTTTCAAATGGATATCATAGCACATTATATATTTATTCATTTTAAAAGTACAGTTTTGCACTTACCACTCCTCTTTTAGAGCACATGCTTCCTGGGCACCTTTGAATGTATTTGTTTATCTTGGTGGAATTAAGTTTTCACTTTTTTATTACTTCTATTACTGACCTCAGGGGGAAAAAAAAAAAAAAAGGAAGAAAAAAAAGCACAATTCAATTTCTCCTTGAGCATTACCACCACAACAGCATATGTATGATAAACATAACATATGACCCAGAGAAATATGATTTCTGGTAGAGATGCTCAGGACTTCTTCAACTAAATTGTAGAAAAAGAGGATTATAATATTCTTAGCAATTGAATCACAGCTCAAAATATAGCAATAGTAGTCTCTGCATGACATGTACATACCTCTCTGTCATTTGTTCCTATTTTTCTAGTTGTGGTTTCCCACTCTTGGATTAATCATGCATGAGTGTGAAAATACCTCACTAATGTTTAAAAAAATCGTTAACATTAATAATATGCAGTAAGAACCAATATCGCTAGTCACTTTGATAGCATCATTTTAAATTTCTTTTTTTTCTACACTGATAGATGAATGATTTAATCTTTTAACTTCTGGATTTGTTAATAGAAATTTTAAAGCTTTTATGTGTGTTTCAAATCTGCAGTTGTATTTATGGTCCTCTTCTTGATAAATTAGAGTTGCCTCCACAATCTAATACCTTTATTTCCTGCTGCTGTAGCTTAATCTTGGTGTTCCTGTATTGCTGTCCTGTGCAGAAATGAAATAGTTGCCACTGGTCTCTGTGTTAACAATCTCTGTTATTCCTGAGTGGTTTCAGTGTTGACATCAAGAGAAGATGTTTGAAACAGACATCTTGCTGTCTTGCAGATGGAAAGAGGACGTTGATCGCGGTAACATCTTCCCAACTCACTGTCAGCTTTATTCCCAGTTCAGCTTCCCACTTGATTTATGAAACTTGAACTCTTAATTAAACCAAAACGAGTGCTGAGAACAAGTGTAGACCAAAACCACAATAAAACGCGACACAGATTTTAGGTGACCTGGTTTTCAGCAGTGACTAGGCTAGAGGCCATACACTGCTGAGCCATCTGGTCTTCCCTCAGCTTTACATACCAATTTGTAGAACCAGACAGTCTTCTATCATTGCATACCAATTTGTCAAGCCAGACTGTTTCATATCTTTGCACTTAATGCAGATAAAGCCAAGGGTACACAGTGGGTGGGTATTGACCTTCCCATTCTCACTTTTTCCCAAACTTGTCTAGAAGATAAATGAGCATGGCAGGATCTTTAGAGCCAAGAGCTTTAGGTTAGGGATATGATGCTGGGATTATTAATAGCACCTTCAGTCAGCTTTTTGATGTGGAGATGATGGCAGGGTGAAGTGAAACTGACTCTGAAACCAACCAGCTGGCACAGAGCTTTACCTCATTCCTCAACTCCACTTTGGTCTTCCGATTAGTTCTTGTCCTACGTTCCTGGTTGCTTCCTGAGGCAGTCCTGTAAAGGGGACTTAATGCCTGCACAGCGACGCAGATGAAAAATTAAAAGCTCTTAGTTTCTAGAAAATTTTGAGGGGGAAGCAGAATATTTAAGCATCTTTGTTCC
This sequence comes from Scolopax mira, assembly GCA_004320125.1. Taxonomy (NCBI): domain Eukaryota; kingdom Metazoa; phylum Chordata; class Aves; order Charadriiformes; family Scolopacidae; genus Scolopax; species Scolopax mira. The sequence continues at coordinate 15,399 of BJBW01010519.1, read as the reverse complement.
CCGTTAGCCTATTTATAGGGGTGTGGACTTTATTTTTTTATATCATATAGGATCTTATCAGATTTTATATGCTGGGTAAGTAATTTCATATAATGTCACAAAACAACCTCAGGAAGGACTTATCTCCCTTCTTCTGAAAATCTTCTATCTATAAATATCTTAGACACTCCTACAGCATTCTAGTTTTTATCATAGTAAAGTCAATATTGTCCTCAGCGCACTGAATAAGAAACACAGGGAAAACAGGGGCCTTTTCTCAATAAAGCAAATCCCCACCATTGAAAGCTTTTCACCCTCATGATATTAAAGTCTGCTTTCCAGCTTTAATCCTATCCCTACATCCATTTTCACTGGCTACAGCTCCATTGTTGTAAATAGCTGTATTAATTTCACCTTGATGCTTTCTTTCCGCTTCAGATCAAAGGACAAAAGAAACTATTTGAGTAAATATAGGATTATCTGCAGGTTTTCTAAACTTTGAAAGATTCCAAAAGAAGGGAGGTTGGTGGACTCACTTTTCACATAAGCCAAAATGCCTTATGAGATACCATGCCTCTGCCAAGGGGAGTTGAATACATTGAAACTCCTTCGATGTTCTTAAAATTAGACTTCCAGGAGAATTTGAACTTCCCTAATCCATAACAGAAACACATCCCCTTAGTAAAAGTTTTTGCATTTAGACTCCTAGAAAAGTAAGGAAGCATTTTTAATGTAAATTCATTTATTTTTTTTAGAATATAGATTATGTATGGGACAATTTTTAGGAAATGTCTTCCCTGGATTGCCAGCAAAACTGACAGTGGGTATAAAAAAGGACCTTTCATTGGTTTCTCTCTTCTAAAAAGGAGACTTCACTGGTACCCTACCAGTATCATTGGTACTAGTGGCACTCAGAATAAAAAAAATCGTCACTCAAGATACCACTTTGAAGGACCTCCTTGGGTACCTCTTTGAGTGGTGTGTACTGGACCTTGAGTACCCTGAATATTGCTCAGCGTCCCTGACATTATCCTCCAAACCCTCTTCATTTTTGAGCAAATGGACCACACTGGATCTTACAGGCCTTACCGATTGAGCTCTGGCTCTCAATCACTGATGAGATCTGTGTTCTCATCCAGTGCCTTGCTCAGGGCAGCCTTTACAAAATTAATTGCAAGGATTAATAAAAACTCTGGTTTTATGGCTGTGCAAAGCATGCAGGGGTTCTTATAAAAGTCTTAGCTGGCTTCATTGGAAACCCTCATGACACCTGTGTTTGTCAGATCTCAGACCTCTGCAAATTTTTGGATGTATGCATTCTCTTTCCATGGAAGGACAGGACTATTTGTGGTGGAATGCAGGTCTCCAACCTTACTAATTCACTAGGTGGTCTTGAGACCCCACCCAACCCAGACAGTATGATGCCCATGGAAAAATCTTTGCCCTATCCGTCTTTGGTTGGAGGTGGAGTATGCAATGGTCTAGCTCTGCACTGATTGGATGGATCTTGCTCTTCCCTGTGAAGTTCTGAAAATGTCTTTAAAATTTCATATTTATTTCTGTGCTCATGCCCTACAGAAGTCTGTTGCTGTCTTCACTTGGGCACTCTCCAGCTGTCAACATACAGTGCGCTGGGTCAACAGGACTGAAACAGCCACTTACAAAGAAGGGTGGGTGTAGGTGGAAAAGGGACCTCGTGCAGGTTCTGGCAATTGAAAGGTAATATTTTAAAAGAGTTCTGATATCTCATATATATTATTGACACTCGTATATCATAAGCTTTCCTCTTGTCACTCTTACTCCGAGTCCTCTCTATTGATCTATACAGTCAAGCGCCAAGCACTCAACACAGCCCAGTGTAGGAGAGAGGGAGAGTGTGCCATGAATAAGTGTAGGAATAGCTATGGGGACAGGATGAGGGATAGTCTTGGGCACTGGGATATCTCCTCACTCCATTCAGCTGCAAGGACATCGAGTGGAGACTTCACAGAAACCCTCCATTGCTCATTGTGCTTCCCACACATATCTCAGAACTAAGGAGCTGGGGGTCTTGCCTGGCTGCTGTTTCAGTCATGTCACCCCTCCCAAAGGCATCATCCATATCCTTGCAGCGAGGACAAGTCTGCTGAAGTGCCCTCTCAATCAGCACTTGTTTGTGAGAAATATCTGTAGCTCAGAACACAGCCCTGCTGTCTTCTCACAGCTAGCACCAGAGGGTAGTTATATCTCTGCTACTCTATGCCCACAACTGCCAGAAACACATGAGGGCCTCCACCAAGGTTTTGATCAACATTATAAACTTCAGTGTCTTTCTGTCCCTTAGTTTTGCTGCCAGGTTTTTGAGCATATCAATACTTTCTAGAAACCTGTGCTGTAGAATCTCAGAAAGGACCTCTGGAGGTCTCTAATCCAGCCCACTGCTTATAGCAGGATTAACTTCAAAGCTTGATTTGACTTGACAGGATTTGGATTTGATGCTTCAATTTTATCCTATGCTCTTTACAGTTATTTACTGTCTTCAAATCCTTTAATAGTATTTGATTCAAAGTACTCCTCTAATGTACTTCTAAAGTACTTCTCTATTAGTAAATAATGTGCTTTTATTGAGACCCTCCCCTACTCATTTTTGGAAGAAGTGACAGGTGATTAAAATGTTCACTACAGCTTTGATCATTTTAAATAATGCAGCTAAACCTTTGCTCTACAGCAGTAATTAGGTATTCATTGACATGGGAGCCAATATTCTGTGTTAATGGTTTAGCCTGGCTATACTGTCAACTTGAGGACAGCTTTTAATGTGAGTTTTAAATTCTACATCACTCTTTTGTCAGATGGCTCCGAGTTAACTTCCTGAGTTAAACTGCCATTTTTTAAACATTAATCAAATCCACTTACACAAATTTTTACTGTGTTTCTTATCCCAGAGAAAGCAAATAAGAAAGAAATTTCTCTCTCAATCTGCCAAGGGAGAGAGCTGAGGGCATCTGGAGTGCCAAATTTCCTTTGGATTAGACAGAGAAACAGAAGCAAACCATTTAATTTTTCCTCAACAATTTGATATATAAGAGGTGGGTAGTTCTGAATCATAGGGGCTGCTTGGGCCTTTAAAGAGCCATGGGGGAGTAAAGTATTAAATAAAATAATGAAGTTGGTTCCCCCTCCCCGTCCCCATCCCCACCCCATTCCTGTCTAAAACTGATTTTCCTTAATTTGTCTGAATCATACTGTTCCGCCTACATGTAGGAAACACACAAAATAACACTCCTTTGCACCTTTCAGACTCTTACGTCTGCTGCAGTCCAGCTTGTGCTGTAACTCTCACTGGTTTTGCTAAAGAAATGGCTGCAGCAGTGGGATTATTAATTTTGCAATGATAGGTTTTAACTCTCCTTCCTCAATCATCCTTATTTATATGATACAGTCTTTCCTGATAAAAGTCACATGGTAAGACCAGTATCTTAGCCTTTATGTTGCCATAGGAACAATCCAAACCTAAAGTGTCTCCCTGTAAAAGGAAAGATCACTTCTTGCAAAACTGGTGTAGGAAAATCATACTCTTGTCAAATTGGTGGCACTTTCATTATCTAGAATAATTCAAAGAGGATTTTATGCTAATGATCTTTCCACTTGTGATGGGATGCTGGAACACAGCCTTCTGCTAAACTTGGAGAAGACCACAGCTTAATTTCCATTTCTTTCTAGGCATGGGCTTTCTTCTAAACGTCCAATAACCCTCTATTTTTTGGTGCTGATAAACTTACCAGTCTAAATCTTTTTATTGACTCACAACTTTCCAGTTTCTACTTTCACCTTTACAGAAAAATAATGAAACCAACACAGCAGCTTTAAATAATTTTGTGTTGATCTTTTCATTGTGCTCAGATGACCTTGAATGGAAGCATGAGCATGTACGGGATCACAGAAGTGAGACCACAAATCGATCAAACCTCTTCTTCCTCACAAGTCATTAAAGCATTTTCCTATAGGAAAAAGGCTATGGGTTATAAGAAAGGTTATAAAACCTTTCTTAGGTTGGGGTTTTAGGTGTTTTGGTTTTTTTTAGCAGAGATGTCTTTTTGTCATAAATGTAATGCATATTGAATTCTGCCTGGATGTTTGCCATAGAGAAAACTATGGAGAATCTGGTCCTAACATGGGTTATGGGGCCGTTTTCCAACAAACACATGCTTGTTCTAATAAAATTTACCACACACACACATCACAGTGTATCCCAGTTCAGCTGAGCTATTTTCTTCCTCCTCAACATTTTCCTGAGGACTCTTCTGATTTCCTTGTTCCTCAAGCTATAAATGAGGGGATACAGAAGTGGAGTAATGTTGGTGTAGACCAGAGACACCATCTTGTCTCGGGTTGGTGAGTAACTGGACTTAGGGCGAATGTATATGAAGGTGGCGCATCCGTAATGAAGCAAAGTGATGGCCAAGTGTGAAACACAGGTGGAAAAGGCCTTGCCCCTTCCCATGGAGGAGGTGACGTGTAACAAAGCAGCGGCGATGCAAACGTAGGAGGTGAGGATCAGGAGGAAGGGGAGCAGCAGCAGGAGCACACAGGCAGCCAGCAAGGGCAGCTCAGGCGTGTAACTCTGGGTGCAGGCCAGGTGTAGCACGGCAGGGACATCGCAGAAGAAGTGGTCGATACTACGTGACCGGCAGAAAGGCAGGTGGAAAACAGCCACCGTCAACCCCAGGGCGATGGCGAAGCCTCCCAGACAGCATGCCACAGCCAGCCTGAGGCAGAGCCCCTCGCTCATCACAGCCATGTAGTGAAGGGGCTGACAGATGGCAATGTAGCGGTCATAGGACATGGCCACCAAGAGGAAGCATTCAGCCCCACCGAGGGCCACAAAAAGGTGCATCTGTGCAGCACAGCCTATGAAAGAGATGGTGCTGCCGTCCACCACTACCAGGCTGAGGAGCATCTTAGGGACGATGACTAAGGTATAGCAGAGCTCAATGAGAGAGAGCTGACAGAGGAAGAAGAGCATGGGAGGACGGGAAGGCTCCATAATCACTGCCATGAAGATCATCACATTCCCTGCCAATGTGACCAAATGGACAATGAGAAAGATAAGGAAGAGGAGGACCCGAAGACAGAGCAGCTCAGAGAAGCCGAGCAGGAGGAACTCCATGGTTGGATCAGTGCTCTTATTGCCCCTCTCCATGCAACCTTCACATGGCATCTACAGGGAGAGAAACAGAAGGGACACAGTTGAATTTGACCTGATGCCTGGCAATCAATTCCATATAGGAAATAGTCTCGCAGTATTGTAGAACCAGTGTAGTAAAGCTCATTTTTTGGGGAGAAAGGTGATTTCATTTGAAAACAAAACTGATTTCACTCAGTCACATTCAAAGCACCCTCAGACCAGCAGACCCTCAGACCATTCTCACAACCAGCAAGGTTCTTGGGCCCAAATCATCTGCCTAGGTTTCTTTGCTGTGACATTGTTGACAAGGAATGTGAGCTGTCAGGGATATATCACTTCTTCTGAGTTGTTCTTAGGTTGGTGACCATGTGCAGGTTTTGATAAAGCATTAGGTACCCAATTAGGAGTTGACACTGGTTAGTTTCTCGGTCCTGTTCTGCTTTAGAGAGTCATCGTTGCGCTCTCCCTCCTGATCTGAGTGTCCTAAGAAGCTGCAGATGGGTGCATTGGGGTCTTGATGACCATCAACACCTAGATCTTTCAGACACTGTAGACATTCTGGTGCTTCCACTCCCAGACAGACCCATTTGTTCTCTATTCACACCAATATTGTAGTTCTCTGATGTGCCAGAGATGTTCAGGGACAACCAGACAGTGAGCTGAAGCTTCTGCTCTACACTCTGACTCCAATAAATGGGAATTTGAAGTGTTTACTGACTTGCTTCTCCCTTTCCTACAATGGATCTGCCTCAAAGTTCATATGGAAACAGGGTTCCAAAAGGAAGGAGTCAGACATGAGGATTCCAAAACTGGAGCTGACATTTTGGCTGCTGATATTTATGCCTGGCTCAGCACAATGGCATCAGAGTTAAAGTAAACAATTTCCAAATTCAAAACCAAAGAAGGTCACAGCAGCATACTCTGTATAACAATTTTTAGAAGAAAATACAAAACTAGTATCTTGGACTTAGAAAGAATGAGATTGTGTTTTGCACAGGAAAAATGGCAGTTCCTAGGAATGTGGGCTGATGCAAAGCTGTTTAAGTTGTAAAGATCAAGAAAAGATCTTTATATCTTTCGAGAGCTCTTTGCTCATGTGTTCATCATGTCAAGCAATATTTAGTACAAGGAATAATTCCAGCCCTCTCTACACTTTAATGTAAACTAGGAATAAAAGCAGAGATTCCTTGCAGACTTCTGCTCACATCAAAAACCAAACAATATTTAAGTATGAAAAAAAGCTGGAAAGTTACATTAAATATTTCAAGGTCATCAAGAGCAAATAGAAGGAATGGAAGTTGATGGAAAAAATTATTAGTGGAGACAGGGATTTCCTGAACATCTTAAAAAAGCTCCAGAAACAAATAATCAATAAAGCTGAGGAGGTAAGTCTGATAAGCCTACATGCCTTTGCCTGTATTTTTGCCACTTCATTTGCTGGAACTTTCTACCCCAATGTTTCTTTGCAATCCAGTAGCTCAGCAGGATTCAAAACATCTGGGGACTCAGGTGGATAACGAAGGCATCCACAATTATAGTACCTCAGGTGCAAAACTAGGAGTTAAATCTGTGTTTCAGAGCATAAGTCAGCGAAATGACTGAGTTAGGAAGAAACTTTACCATAAGTTCCAAGACAAAAAAGTGGACAGCCAGTAAAGACCAGGAGGAGCTCTTCAGAGAGTGTAGATGGAGCAGTACTCTTGCAAAAGCAAGTAACTCAACAAGGACTGCTGCTAGACCCAGTTCCCAGTGGTTATAAAGCTATGGCTAACTCCTACATTCATTTTTTGCTCCTGCAGGACCTCCCAGACAGATATTCTAAACAGTCTGACTATAAAGCTTTCTTGGCACTGGATGCAAGTAGTAGGTCTTCACAGATAAAAGGAGTAACAGGTCGATAGGTGACCTCAAGACTGTGGAATCAATCACTGGGAACCAGCTGGGGCTCCCCTCACTCCAAGTACTGAGACTTTCGGGGGATTCTACTAAGCACAACAAAGCTAAAGAGCGGGGAAGAAACAGGGGTTTCCCTTCCTTTTGTTTGGAGCTGATCACTTCAATGGCAACATACCGTCTCAGGATTAGAAGATAAGGAAATAGAGACTTCTTCCTCTTGAGGATGTGTGTGGTTCAGTCTGGGCTGCGATTCCATTTCTTGCCCAGTCTGGGGTCCCTCTGGCTGCGAGCGACCCTAGAGCCGATGTTTTCTTTCAGCATTTGGTAGTCATCCTCTCTTCAGTCCTCCAGGAGCCAGCCCCTTATATACAATTTGACACAGAGGTCTTTCCTCTTCCCCGCCGCCTCTGCCCTCCCCGTGTGAGCGACAGGCAGGTCCATTCCTCCCACGAAAAGGGGGTTTTGCAGTTTTTCTCTAAATCAAGCAGCAGAATGTAATTGCACATTCAGAGGAAGGCGGCAGCGTAACACCCGTGTAGAGGGCTCTTGCTCCTTTCACTGAAGCAATTGAAAGGAGCTGATTATTCACTGGGCTGGTTTGTACCCAAAATGGCAATGCTTTAATTAACAGAATGCTTTGCTGCTCTCCTTAAATAGAAATAAATCAGTGGGTCTTTAAGTAAGTGTAAACCAATCTTACACTTAAAGGCAATGCAAAACAGATAGAAAAACTTTAAACCCGTCTGTAGAACTGCGTGTGGAGTTCTCACCAGTTCAGATAATCCATTATTTCTTACTGACTCAGGTGAAATCACTGCTCCACGGTGGATGGGACTGAGATTATTCAAGCCCAATTTATTTTTTATTACCATTGTTACATTAATTCCTGGCTACTTGCCCTGAAATCATTAAAGAGACCTGTAGGCTTATGTATGTAGAAAAGGGAGACAGAGTCAAGACTTTTGACTGCTAAAATCAAACTACTTTCCATTAAACCAGCCTGACATGAACATGTAAATATGGTAGCTTAAGATTTCTCTTAGAATATAGTTTAGAGGAAGTCTACCTTGCAAAATATTCTTCTATAATATTTTATCTATATGGCATGGTCATTTGGGGAAAAAAACCCCACCCCATTTATCAATACATTCTGGGGACCAATTGTGTTGGGAGCAGATCTGCAGAAAAGAACCTGGACTTCTAATGGACAGCAAGATGAAGATAAGCCAGGAAGACACAACAAAGACCAACCACATACTGGGCTGCAACAGCAAGAATGTGGGAAGCAGGTGATGGGGAGGGATTATTCCCCTTTATCTGGCACACATGAAGCCACATCTGGAACACTCTGCCCACTGTTGCAATTCTCCATATGAGATATGACAACAAGCTCAAGAGGAGCACATGATGTCCAAGGAGAGGCTGAGGGAATTAGGTTTGTTCAGTCTGGCAAAGAGAAGGACAAAGGGGGAATCTAACTGATGACTTCAGCTAGCTATTGGGAGGCTGCAGAAACAACAAAAGCAGAGTCCTCTCAGAGGGGCATGGTGACATGATCACAACATTTGCATCAACAAAAATTCTGATCAGTCATAAAGAAAAAACCACTTCTTCTCACAAGGGTGGTTCAGCACTGGAACAGGTGTCCTGAGAGGCTGGGAAGTCTTCCTCTTTGGGGCTGTTCACATGTTGCCTGGACAAGACCATGAGCATCCTGATCTAGCTCTGGAGATAGTTATGCTGGGAGCAGGGTGTGGGGCTAGAGATCTCCATAGGTCCCCTCCAATCTAAGTCTTTCTTCGAATCTGTGATTCTGTTCAGCCTTGGTCAGATGTCCAGTGTGGACAGGAGCAGAACTGTATGTACCTGAGCAGAACTGTCACAAACTGAAATCCTTGTGGAGTTTTGGCTTCTCTGAGGCCATTAGCAGGGATTCTGTAATGTCACAATTTTGAAATTAGGCAGAACTTAAATAACAAAATTGTCTTTACTCTTTTTTCAACCCGTTGTGTAACGTTTTGGAATTAAAGCTATGGCAGTAGAGTCTATCCTCTTTCCTCCTCTCTCAACTCACTTCCTGAACTTTCAACATTTAAAACTTTTTTTTCCCTACACTTTTTTTTTTTTTTAAGATGCTGCAAAGAATTCAGGGCACAGAATGTCCTTAAAGCATTTACAAGAATGAATTCTGAACCTGGCTGGAATTTCTAGGTACTGATGTATAATCATGAATAAAACAACAACCCTGAAGCCTCTCCCCGTGGCATGTTGTCTCTGCAGCTGTAACAGGAGCAAAATCAAAGAATGATTTTATAATCCCACCTAGCAAATTGGACAGATTATAAGGGCAAGTAAATCTTTACAGTGAAGAGTCTATTCTAGAGAAATGCTTTGCAGAGTAAGATTGCTCCCTCTAGCAAATTGTGTGAGAATTTCAGAACACCAACTGATAAAATCATATGTAGTTTCTCTTTGTGTTTAAAATAAAATTCAGAGGTTTAGGTGCCATTTTTTCATTTGAGTTATATTTATTTTCTTCTCTAACCCAAACCAAAAGATAAAATTTGCTAACTCAGTAACATTGCAAAATAAAAATAAAATAATTACAAAGAACTATTTTTGACAAGTCTGTTCCAACTTTCTCATCTGAAGATGGTCCTCTGCTGTTGCTGGGCTGGAGGCAAATCTAGGTGAGTTAGCACATAGTAATAACCAATACCACACAGTCAGCAGTAATACATACTGATTTATTTATTTATTTGTTTATTTTTACCATAGTGCCCAGCCTTACACTGAAATAAGTAAAGCGAATCGTTGTTTCAGTTGGTGTGTAGATAAGCTGCCCTTTATTAACAGGCAACTCAACACCTCCCCACAAGGTTTCAACACACGCCTACACGTTACCTCCAAAAGATGGCTCACCAAAGCCAGGGTGGGTGTTAGCTGGAGTGAGGGATGCAGCCCCGTGCCAGAACACACAGCAACCAGACAAACAACGGGCCAGGAGAGGATGAGAACACGCATGCCAAAATGACTCCATACTTCCTCCCCTAGCCCGCACCTTTCAGGGTGTCCCAGCGTTTTCTCCCATCGTCTGGCAGCCAAACTCAGAATCACAGAGAATCACAGAATCTTCATGGTTGGAAGGGACCTTTGAGATCATTGAGTCCAACCACAAAAAAACTCACACAAATAAAAAAAAACCCCACATCCAAAAAAAAAACCCACAAACAGGCACAAAACAACAATCTCGGGCACTAGAGCATTCCCTGAAGTGCCATGTCTACACATTCCTTAAATACCTCCAGGGATGGTGACTCCACCACCTTCCTGGGCAGGCTGTTCCAATGCCTGACCACCCTCTCAGGAAAGTCATTCTTCCTGATATCTAATCTAAATCTCCCCTGCCCCAGCTTCAGACTGTTTCCTCTGGTCCTGTCATTATTCCTTTGGGAGAAGAGGCCAACCCCCACCTCTCTACACCCTCGTTTCAGGGAGTTGTAGAGGACAATGAGGTCTCCCCTCAGCCTCCTCTTCTCCAAACTAAACATGCCCAGTTCCCCTGCTCAGCCTCTCCTCGTATGACTTGTTCTCCAGACCCCTCACCAGCTTGACGTCAGCGTTTGCACGTCTTGTGCCTGCAGCACATTAGAGAGAGGTGCCTTCTTCCTTGCCGCAGAGTTCAGCCCTGCTCTCCTCCTCCTCCGCACTCTCTCTGTGTGAGCATTATTTTTTTTCCCAGTACATGCCTGCGAGGCTTTGGGGCCGGCCTGCCTTAGCCCACATTTGTATAAAGAGTTTCTTGGAATCCAGCTACGGTTGATGAATCACATCATATATCAGTTTCTATCAGCAATTGCAACATACTTCAGAGGATGTTCCCCTCTGTCTTTAGTAAAAAAAGACCAGCGCTGGGCTTGCCTACCCACGCCCATTGAGCTGCCAGCCTGCTCCAAACAGGGAGAGACAAACCATAAAATTGAGTCCTGGCGTGACGGAGAGATGCAGAACTTTTCAGCAGGCGAAACCAACGTTTGAGCAACGTGAAGCAACTAGCCAGTGGCAAATGAGAATAAAGAGGGTAAGAAAGATTGCAGATCTCCTTTGGGGTGCAAAAGCATGCCGATATCCATCCTCTAGGGGGTATCATGCTGTTGTAGAAAGCAAAGATTTTGGCTTTAGCAGCTTCACTGATATTCTTCTGCGGGTATGTCCACAAGCAGAAGCTTCTTTGTTACTCAGAAACATTACAGTGACTTATCTGATTAGAGAAATTAGAGGAAACTCTGCAGATTGCTTGAATTGTTTTGGGTGATTAATGAAATATAAGATTCACTCTAATGAAAATACGACAGTGGCAATGTGAAAATAAACATTAAATTTAAAAAAGTGCATTTGTGACTGTGGTTAAGGCTGATTACGATCAGTATGGCGCTGGGCCAGGGTCTGGAAATGGCAGCATCTTGAAAGAGACTTTTTAACACGTACTGGATCCCCATTCTGTAGTCGATAGGAGTCGAGAAATGCAGACAAGACACTGATACAATTGCGCTTCAGAAGTGGCATTTCCTTATTCCTGTAACATTGAGAGCTTTCTGGGAACTGGGAACTGAAACTGGCCAATGTGGTAACAGCAGGATGACTGGCATCAATTTGCCTTGGTTGGAAAAGGCATCATCATGCTCTCCTCAAGTTTCTGCTGTTTGGCTTGATAAACTCTGGCTGGGAACTCACTCTGGGAAAGATGCTGAATTGTAAGCTAACCCAAAGAGAGTTTTGTTAAAAAAAAGAAAAAAAGGGTAGGCAACCTGGCAACTGACTTGTCCTCATGGTTTGTTAAAGGTGGGGCGTTTCTTTCACTTCATTGTACTTATACTCTAACCCAGGCTCAGGCATTGTCTTGCATCTCTGCTAAGAAAATAGTTGCATGTGTCAGTTAATACCACCATAAACGTGCAAGCTGTTCCTGGTTGGAAAAATGTGAGGTTACTGAAAGAAAACTGGTTTAAAACTAGAGAAAGGACAAATCTAAAAAGGGAAATCATGAAGGCAGTAAAGATGGCTGACATCCTGAAGACAGTTCTATTTTCTCAGCTGATTGAGAACTTGCTTCATGACTATTCCGGGTTTTCAGCTTTCCTGGGCATCTGTTTCCATAAAGTAATCAGTATAGATGTCCTCAGCCCTTCACAGCCCTGATTCTGAAAAATTTGAGGCTCCTGTTAGCTGCCCTTTTCAACTCTTCATCTCACCATGTGATAGCCACATTGTGACTACTCCACCTCATCTACATCAGTCAAGTACTCAACAAAATAGATCCCATGAACCTAAGATGGTAGGACTCAATGACACAAAATGACATGGCCTTGTATTGCTGGAAGGCAAAAGAAGCACAATATAGTCACATATCAGTAACTAAAGACACACAAGAGTGAAAAAATGTCAGGGGGTTAACAAGGAACTTAGAAACATTGTGATGGGGAAGAGGAAGGTGGAGCTGGATCACTGTGAGACCAAGAGGTGAAAAAGTCCACCCCAGTCATGTGAAAGGAGTACATACATGATACACAGCAGTGTTAGTGGGGGCTGCAATTCCCTTCCTCTTTGTTCCAGAAGCCTGTCCCTGTTGTTCAAAGTGCTGTCCAGATTAAGTGCAACTCTTAATGTTATTGGAAGTTAGTTTCAGATTCATTTGGACAAGTTTGTGGATGTCTCTGTGGATCTAATTAAAAGTTTGTTTTGTAAATGCCAGTTTATAAGCTGCAGCCAGAGGAACTCATCTGTAAAGGAACAGAGTAGCTACATCTCTCATAGACCTTGAAGGAGCTCAGCAGTGCTCAGCCCCTCTTGGGACACAGCACCCTGGGCCCTTGCTGAGAACTCAGAACCACTGGTGTTGACATCTGAAAAATCATGTATTTATTGCCCCCTTTTGTTCCCTGTGCAATGGTAAATGAGGCATTGTCCCACCTGAGCTCTTCCTTAGGGTGGCAGTGGCTGAGACACTCCACCTGGGGACATCATTTGGTTTTGCTTAATTTGATCTGATGCAACTGCAGCTCCTGAGAGGGATGGGAGAAAAGCTCAAGAAGTTTTCCACAGGAGACACCATCCCAAGCTGATGTTGCACACACGCTATGCCCAAGGTACCCAGGCTACCCCTCATTTCCTCCTCCTCCCATCTCATGTTTGGCCATCTGGGTTAACATTTTGCACCTATGTCACTTAGAAAACTAAGACTTATTTTCAGGATAGCAAGGCAAGTTAAGTATTAGACCAACATGTTTTTCCAAAGAAGCTTATTGCAGAAAGTAAACTGACAACCAGCATCCCAGACTGAGTGAACAAACTCCAGATGAACTGGAGCTTTTCTAGGTTCCACAAAGGAACTGTGGTAGGTTCCATGTGTGGTTGGAGAAAGCAGGTGGGCTGCAGAATCCATGCTAGCACTGAACTCCTGAGGCTGTTTCAAGCTATGTTCCAAGCAATTTAGGTGGAGAAGGTGAAAGAGAAATCTGTCAGTAACAGTGGACAGAACCTGCTCTAGAAACCATACATAGCTGCTTGTTGGACTGAAAACCAAAGGAGCAGATGCTCAATCGAAAAGCCATCCAGCTCTTGACTTCAGCATTGTTTAGCATCACTTCTACTTGTTGTCTCACACAATGATGTATGCATTATCTACTTCTATTATTCAGTTTCTTGTGTTCACAACTTCTCTATATACTCATGTAGCATAAGAGCAAAACTGAAACGTTACTGAGAATTCAGAAAATACAAGCAATAAAAGCCAAGCAGTGCAGCACCCCTGCAGAATAACAGGTCAGATGCAGTAAAATAATCCTAATGCAGATGTCCATGAACACATATCTCTTGTTCACTACTTTCCATTCACAGTGGATACGTCTTCAGAAGAACAGAGCAGTCAGTTCAAAGGAGCTGCAGATATGAAAGTTTATCAATGAGTTAAATGAAAGGAAAGTTGGGAAAACATTTTGTTTCTGTTATCAGAACGGCATTGTTGGAAACTGTCCTCTCTCTGCTGAAGATCTAGACAAATGAAGGTCATCCTACAACAGCTCTTACAGTCTCAAAAAGTGAGTAGTCAACTGGAAAAGGTGAACCTAATTTACACTCTAACAGATACAGCTGTACTCACCAGCTTCACGCTCTTGAATGCAACCTTAGTTAGGATGAGGACAGGCACCCCTGGCTTTGAAGGATAGGAAATTACAGAAATCAGTTAAACACCATCTGAAAATACCAGAGATGAAACTCTGTAAAGTTTGCATGTTATGAAAACCTGATTTTATTCATTCTGGGATTTGATGGATAGAGCAGCCTTTTGGTGGCTGAAATTTAGAACAGGATTAATGTCGTATAAGTTAGGTCCCAGAGATAGGAGTCTTGACATGTGGCACTCTACACTTCTGCTGGACACTAAAATTAGAAGATCGAGTTCATCAAAATTAAGTAATGCATATAATTGTATCTAACAATTACAATTTTTTTTTTCAAGATGCTCCAAATCAAGGCTTTAACTTTTACCCAGGATGGAGCAATAATACACATACTTTCTCAAGTCATTACTTTCTCTGTCTGATTTTGGAAGTTCAATTACTATTTACAGAAACACCATTGCTTTCCCAGTGAACAGCCTTCCTACAAGTTTTTCATTTAAGAAGGTGTTGTTTACATTAGACTTAACACTACCCATTTTGTGTCAGACGTTGAGGAGCAATGGAAATTCTGCATAGTGGACAGAATACAAGATGCAAATTATGGCTCTGCTTGTCCAATTAGCTACACGTGCCATGGAAAGTAAAAAAGGACAGAAAGCCATCCTGAAAATGAACAGTGAAGTCACTGGAAATAGGCATTTGTAAAAGTCTCTCAACATCAGGCTCTAGTCAAAACAGGAGTGGTAGAACTCCTGACCAAGGCAGACCAAGCCTGAGCACTGCTGCTTATTTCATGGGGCGTTACCTAAGAGAAAAACTAGGTAAAAACATGAATTTTGAAAACTCCATTGCAGAGGAAGGTGAATAGTCAGAATAGTGTGCTGATATCCAGGCAGATAACTAGAGGAACCTCTTTTTTTCCGATACGCTGGAGGAAAAAATACCTGAAGTCAGAACATTTGGATAATAAGCCACAAGTAGAAATCTTTCCCTGTAGTCAATTGAGTCTGCGAGGTTCGATGTGTTGGCAGCGTTAGGCAGTCATTCACATCTCTACCAAGAAACAACTTCCTCTGCTAGGCTAAAATTTTTTGAGATTCACCTCTGTCTAGGAATTTCACTGAATTTCACTGAATTCTTTTTAGAGTTGGAAGGGACTGTAGAGATCATCTAGTC